>BGZK01002807.1:0-41482 GCA_005406025.1 Eumeta japonica
CATTTTTTTTGTTTCCTTGCGTAGCGAGGGAGGAGGTAAAAATGTCTATCCTGCACACCCGCGCCCGTGTAATGCGTGGGTAGTGTGGGACTGAAACCCACACAAAAATTCCTCCTGAAAGTGAAGTAATTGGGTCGGCTATGCTATTTAGTCGGTCGAGACGAGTCGGATGACAAGTCAGACGACTTTGATAGTTTCACTGAAGGCGGCCGACGGCACATGCGAGTGCCGACGGCGCGTGATGCCGCACATTTACGACGCCCAGTGGAGTCGTTCCGGCATAGGTGTCGCAGGAAAACCGTCACGGGTCGGTTCCTTCCTCCCGCTCGGCCGGAGGCGGTTAGTTAAGGCCGGGTGGAGTAAGGGAGCTTAGGTCGATGACCTGACTAACGATAGACCTACTTAAGTCAGTCATGCGTATCGTTGACGTCATTAAGACTTCAACTGCCAAGAGCTTCAGGATCGGTAAGTACGTTCCGTGGCCTACGAATAGAGGCGGTTGATAGTCACCGCCGCGCGAAGGAGCGCATATGTGATCCCGCGATGTCGAAGAATCGCTTCGATGCGTCCTTCATTTTGGAAATAGTGGAGAGTTCTAAGTCCCATGAAGAATTGAATTACGAACACACCAATGTGCATCCGTTGCGGCTCTACAGAATTTATTCTGTATTACCTGTGGTCTATGTAGTGCTTTCGGAGCGGCGTGAGCGAAGACGGAGACGCGTCATCACCGTCCTAATGCACATTTTGTATATGGAAACAGTTTATTACGTTGATATTTACTTTTTCCACCGAGCATGGCCCCGAGCCCTTTTGTAGAAAAGTGCAGTATTTCTAACACGCTCGATATGATCTCGGAAGTGTAGATTTTCATCGAGCGTGACTCCTGAGTATTTGTAGTTCCGTTACGGAATGTTCGCATCCAACATTTTAAGATTGGGAGTGTTTTGTCGACAATGAGTCGACTCTAATCTTACCATACTTGAATTGTATGGCTGCTGATTTTCGGGTTTACTTTATCCTCCACTCGAACCATTGACCTAGCTTCGTCAATGGCCCTCTGAGGGGAGGAGGGTGAATCGGGCTCCTATTCCTACTTTCGTAAAAGAGCGCGGTATCGTCCGCGAATAACGCGAGTTGGACGCCAGACGACGACGGTCGCGGTATATCGTTTGTGTAATGCGGAGTACAGCAGGGGAGAGTGGAGCCTGAGGAACCCGTGCCTGATAAGAGACGTCTTATCGAGTGAGTGCGCTCATGCCTAAATGTGAAATGTCTGTTTGCTAAATAATTTTGAATAGTGATTATTAGGCGATCTGGTACTTGGAGGGAATATAACTTATAAATCAGACCTGCGTGCCATACTCTATCGAAGGCCTTGGCTACATCAAAGAAGAGGTATGAATCATTTTAACATGTCTTTCTACTCATTTTATTTGTCTTTATAACAATGTTCATGCGATACTGGTTTAATTTATTTGTAGAATACAATAAATAAGTTTGTAACTGATTATATGGTTTTATAAAATAATTTTATTTCATACGTTTTTTTAATCACTTTTTGAAAAGTTTTATTAAATTTGTTACTTCAGCACTAAATATATCTTTTGATCACATGTTAGTAAGAATCCGAGAACTAAATTCGCTGTTTGGCTATTTATTATGATAATTTTTTTGGTGTTTGTTATTTCGGTATTGGTTTTTTTCCAATATATATATATATATATATATATATATATATATATATATATATATATATATATATATATATATATATATTTTTATGATTGCAAATTTTGTTTGAAGAATATGGCATATCAAAGGCATTTCATACAAAAATATTTTACCTTCTCAACTGAAGTTAGATTTTCAATATTTTATGTAAATTCATTTCAGGTATCCGTTATAATTATTAATATACTGTTGATTTTGGATAAACAGAATATGTGTTACGACAGTCACCAGTAATGTATAAAGTCATTTCTAAATTACGAATAAAATTGTTATAAAATGTTAAAGACATATTATTGGATATGGTTCTAACATTTTAATAACAATTTATAACAATGAGCACATTGGTGCTCATCGAATTAATTTCACAATAACTTAATTCATGAAACAAAAAGCGAAACTGCGCAGTTTTCGCATCTATGTCATAAATCTTTCATATAAACGTCATAATAAAACCTTGGCCAAATTTTGTCTTTTTTTGGACTCTTTCCTAATTCTCGCATTTGTTCGTATTTTTAATTTTCTTGGGTTTTTTTTTAACACGAGTTTTCTTTTAATTTGCATTTTCCATTATTCATATTTTGCATAATTCTGAGCATATTTGCAACTCTTACGAGACAATGTCTTTATTTCTTTTTATATTCTCAGTTTAATGTTGATCTTTACTAATATTCCGACGAATGTATTTATTATATCAACTTAGCTCTTTGTGAAGATTCTTAAGCTATTTACAATGATACTTAAATTGAAGTTCGAGTTGAACGTATTCTTAAGCTATATTAATTTATAACTTTATGAAAAGCTAATTGAAAACTATAGCAAACACGCATTTACGCTAGTTCGCAGACACAATAAATGCTGCATAACAAACTTGTAGAGTCATGTTTTACCCATTATTAACACATTATAACGTCCTTAGTCAAGTCACAATGACGTCCACTCAAATAAACGACACAAAACATTGTAGCCATGGACGTCAACATTGGCAGACAAAGTACTGTTATGCAATGATTTACGACTCCCAAAACTTGCCAGCTCGCTATAAACGTACATTCACGTATAAACAATTGCCGACTGTCATTACGCTGTCGAATGCGGCAGTTACTGTTTTGAATTTGTATGAAATATTTTCTTGTTTTCCTTCATAAGAAATTTCATTTCAGAAAGCAATATCAACTGTTCAAAAATTGAACGTAATCATCGCATTTTATTTAATCAAGGAAGTTGGATAAAATTTTCATTATGACAGTTGTTTGTTCTTTCAAACATACACAACACGCCGTCAAGGTGATTGTATAACAAGTTCTATCTGACTATTTTTAACATCCACACAAAATAAAAATTGTTTAAATTTATTAAAAACCTGGAGATGCTATTATTGCACTATCATAATTTTATCTTCAATAACAACGATGGTTTTGCTTCTGTGCATTGGAAATCTATTAATGGAAATATTTAATATATACTAATATTCAGTATTTTTCACAGTTTATGAATATCTTATTTTTAATATATTTTCTATCATAAATAATAACATTGTTTAATCCACAGATTTAAGTTTGATTAGACTTACGTTTTGGTTTTTGAACGACACAAAATTCTAACCTAAATCAAGTATTAGGAGTTTATCGGAAAAAAACCGTGTAGAAATTTACGGTGCTTTTTAGCAAATTTATAATAAGAGTTGGGTCATTAATGCGAATTTTTGTATTTTAACTTTCGTCAAATAGTGTAATACGTGTAGTAATATTGTCATCGACTTTGTAATTTATTTGATTTCATTTCTCCACGGATTTCATTTAGTAAAGATTAGATTTTGCAAAGTAATTTCAACGATTCAATGAATTGCCCTGATTTTGCAGAGTTTCAGGTTCATTTTTATGTATTTGTTTAATTTTTACTTTATGTAGAAATATAATTTCGTAATTAATATAAAATTTCTTAAAAATATGGGATATCCTGAAGAAAATGCGTATGTTAGATGACAAAATTGTTTACACTTTGAATACATCAATTCCTACTGAATCATTTCATGGGAAAGTTGATGCCACAGCAGCTTGTCAGGACTTACACTTGAAAATTAGGAAAGGCCATTCTGAAAGGGAAAATATAATTAAGAATTGTATTTTGGTCACTGCTGATTCAGTGAAAACCCTCAAAGCAAGTAAAGAAGAAAACCCGAATGATCTAGAAGTTATGAAAAATTTGAGAGCCGAGCAAACAAAAGTAAATAGTTCATTTTGTACAATAGCTGTGTCTTCACTCAAGTCATTAATTTTGTTTTTGTGATTTTGTTTTCAGTTAAGATTATTACAGTCAGAATTAAGTGTAGAAGAAGTGATTCAAGATAAGACATCAAAAGTTTTCATCGAAAAATGTCGTTCCTACTATAAGCCTAATCAATTATGAAGACTGAAGGAAAAGATTTGTGTATATACTATAAATAGAAATTAGCAAGAAGTAGTATTTTTATTTAAACACATTTTTCACTATAATACATTTTACATCTTTGAAATGATTCCAAAAACAATTATTTAATTTTCTTTGTTAACTTCTGCTTTTTTCTTGAATTCTTCATCATATTCTCTGTGCCAATCTAAGTTCATTTGGTGTACTGATTCTCCTCGTTTTGCAGCAGCTTTACCAGCAAATATTGCACCAAGACTTCCTAACGCTGTTAAGATCATTAATCTGTTTGAAATTTTAATTCTTGCCTCACTCCGAGCTCTTTCAATCAAATCTATTCTGAAAGTTTGTAGTAACGATTAAAATGCAGTCATTTATATACATAAAAAAGCAATATCTAGAAAAGTAAAATGTAACAATAGTGATTCAAGTAAAAACATACGATACAAAATCAGGTATTTCATCTTTAGTTTTGTATTTTTTTGTCCAGACTAGTATCCATTTTTGGAAGTTGGAAGGTCTGAACTTTGGATTTATTGATGAAGATAAATATCTCACTAGCACGTATTTTCTTGTACACTTTAATACATTCATTTTGTAAGAATTAATAATTTATTAATCGAATTAAAGATTATTAATCGAAACGGTCGCACAAGAGGAAAAGATATTTCTCTGATAGTAAAACATTATGACACGACTCACGCAATTTATATAAAGAGTACATGGATACTATATGCATATCGTGTGCAAAAATTGGCAACAATACAAAACGGTAAATTTATATTTTAAATTAGTAACAAGGTATTCTAAAATAAAGTAAAGATGTGTTAACATTCAAGTATGGGAATAGTGAAATTTCATGTTGTGTAATTGAGAACTAGTCATGACCTATGCAGTCTTTGTATACGACTCTATGATTATTATAAATTCTACTCTATGGACAAAGTATAATCGTAGTAAATGGTTTTCCATTTCATATGACCGCTTAAAATTTTCGAAACTGTTGTCCATACGTGTGTTTCTTATTAGTACCTGCAAAAGCGTATTTGACAAAAAGAAAGAAACATGTTTTGTTTTTTACTCGAAAATCAATTTATACGCTTGAAATATGTAGTGGACCATTTGGATTTGTTTAGTATGCGCTGAAATAAAAAAAAAATGTGCAATAGCAACTCACAATTTATATTGTTGTTATTTTTAAATTAATCATGTGTTAAAATGTAGTAATTAAACTACTATTAGGTAAAACAAATTAAAGGTATCTATAGCAACGTCACGCGATTCCCCACTAAAACTTAGATGCACCTTATGATATTTGATAACAGACCGCGTTCGTGGTAGTAAGAGGCAGCCGTTAGTTCGATATTTTAGAATGTGGAACTAACAATTTCTTTAATCATAAAAGACTGTGATTCCAAAACAAGAAAGTACTTAAAAGCATGTAGCATTACCATCCATGAGTGAGCACTTAGCTTTTATTCCCATATTTATTTAAAAAATTGAAAATGAAATCATACCTACTAGTTTATTTGACATTGGAGTTGCAAAATATGGAAAAGGTCTTCTTTATTCTAATTTTTTTTGGATACTTTTTATATATATCTTTGGTGTTTGTCTGTGTTAATAAAACGTATTTACTGTAGATTTTAGCGTGAAACCGAAACAAAAATCTACAAGATCATATTTGAAAACCTCGAGAATTATTCACTCCAACAACCGGTGACATATAATCATAAGTTTCTTTTAATAAAAAGTGAGATTGAAGTATATATTAAACTTAATGTCCATCAATGTAACAAAAGAAAAAAGTTTCGCTAGTAAAAACGACTAAACGTCAAATGTTTAATAAACTCGTTCTATTTCATAAGACATAGTGTTTATAGAAAAAAAAACTCTAAAACCGTTGACCCTGCAAGCCATCTCTGAAACTTACCGTTATGATGTGTATCGATGTATTTTAAAGCTGCTTCAATTCTAAATATTGTCTATGAGTTTTTGAGCTCAAAAATTTGGAACACGGTTGACCCTTCAGGCCATCTCTGAATTGTTTTATTACTTTCAAGCTTTAAGGGCTAAAAATGAAGAAATATGGATTATTCATTTCATCACGCTCAAAAGATCGTTTTTAATGTTTTTTATATTCATCTACATCACATTTACCTCCGCTTTGCCACTAGCAGTTATAATAATTTCGTTATCAATAAGATTGACTATCCTGACAACACGCTAAAAGTCTTTAATTACACTTTTTTTTTTATTAATTCGTAAGTATTCGCCAATCTTAATCTGATATTTTGACCAAGTTTCTATTAATAATGTTAGATTTTCAGTAGAGGTGAAAGCGCGTACTATATTATGACATGTCCTAAAAAAAAAACAAGGAAACGAAATATGTACATTCAACATTTTAAAATTTTAAAAATTAATAAAAAAAGCTTATTTATGTAACTATATAACAACATTAATGATAAATTAAATGACAGCGGTTCACTTAACGATGTTGTGTCCGCATTTATCGGTGGTTTTAACACTCCTTACACCCTGGTAGATGTGATTGTCTGCAATTTCCTGAGGATGTGCCTGTTGGCATTAAATGTATATAGAAGTTAACATTGTAACGATTAGTGAATTAAGATAATTAGAAAATTAACACTTGCTTAGGTGTTCGATATCTGTCAATCCTTCCGAATCGATATTCAGTTCTTTGGATATTCGTAGTGGAAAGGCAGATTAAAGAGTCAGCGGTGGTTGCATGCTGCACGTTAATGCATGTTGCAGACAAGCGTCTTTTATTGATTTCACCTCACCTCATACAATAGAATAGATAAATTAAATCTTATAGTCAACCATAATTTACTTTTTGTTTGTGCCCATATAATCTTCATTGTGTTGAAGAAGGAGTGATTAGGTGATATACGTATAATATGACGTCCATGTTGCAACGCTAATTTATTAATAACATATGGAGTTTTTAAAGATTTATTTCGTTTGACCGTATCTACAACTTCAACTTTTAATATATTCGTATTCGTTTCCACGTCTTTATTTTATAGACATTCTACTAAATACAGACCAATAAAGATTTTATTTCTTTATTAGTCTGTGCTTTTCAACGTGATTCGAATGATACAACGCATTGTCCAGAATGAGTAATAATTCCTCAAAACCATTTTTCGAATATCTGTCTATAATTTTCTTCGTAATAACTAGACTTTTATAAGACCTGTGGCAGATCCGGCAAGTTATATTAATAACCGTCTTCTTTTGCTAATTGGAACCACAGAAAAACATGGGACAGTGTCATTTTTTATACCAATGTTTTTAATCCTTAAGAAAAATTTTGCATTGAACAATGTTTGGTCAACATATAATATATTAAACCAGTTAGATAGTTATTTTTTTTTTTTGGATAATCGTAAAAATAATCATTTGCCAATGCAATGTCATGACGTTCCATTCAAATTATTTGTTTATGTCGGCTTTTCATAATAAAAACTGATTTTATTTCAAATTTTTGATAATGGTGTTTTTTCCTTCGAAAATAAACCTATATTTTTTTCAATGATATTAGTAATTTATTTATTGTTGAACATTCCTTTTTTGTATAATAATTATAAATGTGAATTGGAGTGGCGTTGCAATTGTCAAGACCACAAAGTACATTGTATATAAGACCGACTATGAGACTAGATTTTCTTGTTTTCGTAGTAACGTAACAAGTTTGTTTCAATTTCTGATATGCCATACTTTTCCTTTATAATTTGCAATAGATACCTATAGTTTTCTTTCTAGTATGTAGAGTCTAGATAACGCGTTCTAATACTTACGTCACAGGTAGAAGATGCCCACCATGTTGATGTACATGTTTAAAGAAGACTCGTAATTTCACGAGTAATTCGCGTGATTGACTACATAGTCTTTCCCCTTTTGAAACTTTTTCTAAAAGAACATATAGAGAAACAGAAAGACAGATAGACAGACAATAATCTATAACATACCTAGTAACGTATTTTGACTGTACACCAGTTTCATTTTTCGATCAAATGAATATTTAAGTTATAAAAGAACATATAGACAGGCAGAGAGGCAGATAGACAGACAGTATCGTATTATATGCACAATAACATGCTTCGACTGTACCAATTTTCGCCAAAATCCATCAAACTATTCTAAGTTATAAAAAAACGTACAGATAAACAAACAAACAAGCACATAGTAGCCTATCATTTGCTCAATTACCTATTCTTAGTGTATACCAATTTTCATCGTAATCATTAAATCTTTCTTAAGTTATAAAAGGACATATATACAAACAGTCAGAAAAACAGGTAAATTAAAAAAATGATAGAATTGGGGTCCGTAAGTCATAAAACGAATAATGATCTCAAAATTACACAAAAATATTGAATGTACGGACAGACGTTACAGATGGAATAATTTACGGTGAAATAAGGATTGCTGTTCTAATACCACCAACAATTATACCGCAAACTATACCATTTATAGTAAATTATACTTTGTGCATTGACGAGTGGGACGAGTGAATTGTGAAGAGACGAATTGTCTATTGATGAGAACATCCATATATGTATAATTTTATATAAAAATTTGCATACATACTTTTTATCTCATTCTTTTTGCATGTATATACTGATTTATGTCATAATTTTTATTATCGAAACGACTTTGTCTGTTCAAGTAAAAATTCTGGATGTTTTAGTTTTACTTAAATTGGTCATTCTCAAAATTCTTGTACTTACAACACCAAACAATTAATTTTCGAATCCGCTTGAAAAACGTTTTTTTTTTATATTATGAATTTTTACCCCAGAATTGTTCAACTTACCGAATAAAGTATGAATGCCATTTTAATAATATTTTTGAGTTTGGGTGTTATTTACTTATTAAACTGGTTCATGAATCGTCGCGAGCGAGCGCGTATATTTTGGAAAATACCAGGACCAGCAGGAGCGTTTCTTTTTGGGAATTGTTTACAAGTTGTGTCAACACCAGGTATTCCCTAGATTTTAATTTATAAATACCTATCGTCACATAGATTTGTACGGTTTTGAAGATCATGGGAAAAACTTTGAAAATGTATTGACATTTTACCAGTTTGCTCTATGAATTATTATAATTTCTATGATTAGGAAACAAAGAGTACCATAGAACTTAGTTTGTAAATATCTACCATATTAAACCTTAAATTCTTGCTGATCAACACTATTTATTACTTAGTTGTTATATAGGTTGCTTACCAATTACATGCAGATTTGGAAATGTAGGTACCTAAATGTTTATTAACTTTTATGGCTGGCCTGCTATATACGTAAATCAAGTGATGGCCTTAGGATGCTCGAATTTGGGGGAAGGCGGTATGCGAGAGTATAGCACACCTGTTTTAGTTCAATCTGACAAAATTGCAGAAATTTCTTTTTTTTAGGTGGCGCCATTCAAATCATTATCTAGGGTGCCGAGTTTGTTCGGACACAATTGATGACTGCAATATGTTGAAAAGAAAATAGTGTTCTCATAATCTGTTTCTTTTCAATTCTTTTCTCATCTTTGTTACAATTTAGTGATTACTCAAACACTTGTGTAATTGCTTACTAAAATATTCATTTTTTTTAGTGATTAACAAATACAGATTTCTTGTTTTTTGAGTGGTATTGAACCAGGTGTCCTTAAATTTTTTTGGAATTTTCAGTAGTTTTTGTTTTATAATATGAAAATAGACAATAAGTTTTACTGCTTTTTCTAGAGAAGCCTTGACTTCTATTGTTATATAATTTTTTATAAACCTCTTTGACCAGCAGGGAAAATAAAAACATCCATAAAGTTCCTGAAGTGATATAACCATACTGTTTGGTACATATTTATTGTTGTAGTGTAGGCACTGTGACATACATTGAACATTGGTATTAAATCACCAAATTTAATACATTTCTTATATTTACTATGCTAAGTACTCATCATCATCTGCTGTCAAGCAAGAGAAGCGCATATAATGAAACAAAGAAAACAAAATTCATCTTTTATTATTTCAACATGTGCTGTCTTTCGAAAAGCTAGAATTGATATGTTTTGTTTAATTATTTACATGTATTATATGTTCTTTTAATTAAACACAATCTATATATATATAAAAGGGTGTTTGTATATGTGAAATTGATAAACTCAGAAACTAATCGGACTGATCGCTATGAATATTGGTGTATATGTATTTTTTCACGGAGAAGGTTTTTATGCTACCCCCGGCGCTGTGATGTACTGACTTCCGTATCATAATGATCGATGAAATAGTTCATGTTTCGAATTTCGCTGAGCTACAAACTTGTACAAATATGTAATTAGCATGTGTTGTTTGCATTAATTCCAGTAATACCCTTGAAATTTAAAATTTTATGTATGACTATAAATATATATTAATTTGAAAATTCTTTGGAGACAATCTGTACTTTGTGCAAATATTTGACTACAGACTATTGTGTGATTGAAATTAACAGTATGAACATAAACAATGAATGTTTTATTTTATATAATATATTAACTATATATGAATTTTAACTTTCTGCATTTTTTTTCTTCATATAAACTTTAACAATGCTAAATCTCATAGTCGTGTGCTCACTCATATGCACTATATGAATAAAAAAAGGTGCAAAATTTTCTCTTCACATATGTAGAGGAATTCTAAATGGTAAAAACTATATAGGTTATTGCACAATAATTGTAGATTGTAGACTTAAGGAGTGTGAAGTATGGTAAATAGAGATTTATAATAAAGGCTTCAAATCTTATATTGAAGGTGGGGAGTAAAGTAATTGTTTTCAAATTCCTTTTTTTATGATAACATTAAAGCTTTCAAGTTTTGCGTTAACTATTAAATAAAAAAATAGTGAAATTAAAAAGCTTTATAAAATTAGAAAAAAATATTAAAAAATAATTGTAGGTTATAATTTTGAAGCAATATTTTCATATAATTGGACTAATATAACAATCATTAGACCAACAACTTATTACTCCTAGGTATCATTGAATTAACAGATTTTTTTTTGTTATTAATAATTTTCCTTTCCTATTGTAAATTAAAGATTTGTATTATTTTCGTTTAGGTTTATCTGTAAACTATGAGTGAGGTTGTATATTCCCTGTTTTACTTGAAATTTCAAAATCAATAGTTTCGAACATACAATGAATGATCAATTGTGGTATGTTTCCTTTAGTGTGTTTTTTGGAATCATAAAAATCATGTAATTATATTGCTCATAAGATATTCTTTCATTGGATATTGTTATATGATACAATGCACAAAAGTTTTTTAAATTTCTGGTGCCTCCCCCAATTGACTTTAAAAATCACAATCAGTTTTTTTATGCCAAATATATGTTCATGATTGTGTCACCTAACTATGTTATTATGTACAAAATTGTAACTTTCTTATGACAAAACAAAAGAAAAATTGTTTTCGTAATGTTATGTAATGACATCATCAGGTCTGTGAGGATTGAGATCAGACGAAAAGAAAACACACAAAAAAACTGAAGTACATTCTGAAACTCGAGAGTTAAAATAAATCGCTATGGTATCATTTAATTGCTTGTAGTTGTTAACGCATCGAAGCTGAAATAAGACTGATTTGTCATCACCTGCTGCTGGTATATATACCTCTTGATTAGGCATTTATAATATCTTCAAATGCTATTATGTCAATAAATTATCAAGGACAAATAAGTTGTATCTCATGTAAACAACAAGATATATTGCTCTTTTGAAAATTCCACCCCAAAAATAAAACATTTAAAATGAATATGCATGGGAATAAATATTGGGGGGAAGGTGCGGGGAACAGAGTGAAAATTCCTTCATTTAAAAGTACTTACTATTCTCGAATAATTTTTTTTAGGGGAATTGTTTTTGACTTTAATTTTAGCTTGCAAGTGCAGTTCCTATCAATATATATGCAATAATTTTCAGGTTTATACATATTGATATGATTATGGATTTTGAAAAGCTGCAAATGTGTATAAGTAGTCTAATGAACATTTCCCTGGCTTAATAGATATTCTAATAACTAATCTTTATTATAAACTGCTCATAAGAAATGCAATCTTATAAGTAATTTTCATTGTTTTTTATCCATAGATCAATTGTTTTACAAACTACGATCATGGGCAAGCTCATACAAGAATATGTACCGGCAGTGGATTTATCCATATGGTGTATTACATATCTACAGTCCGAATGATATAGAGGTACAAGTACTAGCATACAAATACAATAGTAATTTGAAGGCAAACATTACAAATAAATTCATAATTTCACATTTAAAGAATTCTTACAGCATCTTTTTCTATAGCAGTCCTTTCGAGCTTTTTTGTTTGCTGTAACATAAATAAGTTCCTTAATTATTTTGTACATACAATATTAAATTAAAAGCCACTCCTACTGCCTCCACCGATTCATTGTTGTTTCGATGAAATTCCTGTCTCGTTTTGAACATGAATTCAGATTCTTGTTTAATCTGATCCCTTTTTTCCTTTTGATATTGATTTTCTAACTTCGATAAATGTACTAATCGCAACTTCAATCTATATCTCATTATAATCTTATTTGGTAATAGACTGTTTATGTCTGATATTTCTCAAATGATGTTGGACAATTATCGAGTGATTATAATGTTATCGCAAAGATTCAGGTTTATGATGAAATCACATATTTTATTTCTTCATTTGTGCTTTAAATTATTTCCTTGTTTTATTTCATCAAACATTTTTCAATACATAAAGCCTTAAAAATTTTGTGGACTGACTATGAGTCCACAAAATTGTCTTTATTTAAGCTTCCTTAAATTGAAAATTGATTCTTTGTGCAATTTTTAAAAATGATTATAAAGGTATTATTGATAATTCAAATTTTCTTTCCATGAATTTTCATATATCTTTCTCTGTAAAATTTCAAGAATTAATTGTTTGATTTTCTAGCTCATTATATTAATGATGAATAAATCATAAATATGACGATTTGTTTTTTGAGAGTGTTGTAACTACATTTAATATAAAGATATGGCAATTGTTATTTCTGAATTATACACAATATGCTGTTGATTTCAATTTGTTATTAAAGTTGAACATCATTACTAATGTAGCATTTAATACTAAATCTAAATATTTATAATAAACTGGCCGGAATAGTGCATTTATCAATGGTGCATATCAACATGAATTATCTCTTTGATATGGACTTGCTAAAAGTTTACTTGCATTGGTTAAATGCGTAAACATATAACAATAATGTATAAAAAGTTGGTCTTATACATTTATACATATAATGAAATTTTGAAGGAGCCCTGTCTTTACATTATTTATTTTTTCAAAAAAATAATTTGTATATGTTAAGCTCATGTTATAGAGGCCAAAAAAATGGTTTATATAATTTTTGTCTGTTTGTCTGTTCTGTACATGGTAATCTTAGAAATGGCTTAATCAATTTAAATGTGATTTTCACTGATGTATTGTGAAGCTTCCTGCAATATTTAGTGTTTGGTTTATTTCAATACATCAATCTCTTGAATTATGAACATATTCAGTAGCTTGATTGGAAATAATTAAATAAAATAATTTATGGAGACTATTCTGTATGTATATTTGAAAAAATACTTATTTGGTAACTTATTAAAGTTTGAATGAAACTTTACACTTTATTTTATTGTGTTTGACTAAAATCCTTTATCATAATTACTGCATTCTTACATAAGAGTAGCCATAATAAGTAGGGCGTTATTAAGTTGGTAGGAGTTTTTTTATGTTTACTGTGAGTTTGTAAATATATTGTTATTATTATATGAATACTGTATCATTTGTCCGCGGCTCCGCCCGCATATACATACAATTAATTTCTTCATCTTGTATATCGCGGGACTATGAAATCAAGATCTCGATCGGTACCCTGTTCTCTATTTTGATCCTGACCCTGCTCTCGATCAATTTCAATGTCAATTTCTTTTGATTCCTTTCGACCCTAGTTCCGTTCTCATTTCGGTTCCGATCTCGCTTTTGATTTTGCTCCTAGCCCCTTTCTCGATTCTGCTCTCTGTCCCGCATTATGTACTCACTAAATAGAAAGGGAGGTAGATTGTAATGGTAGATGAAAACATTTTTCTGGATAGAATTTGCGTAAAATCCGTTCTAAGCAATGTATGTTCCGGGAAGAGAAACTATGTCGAAGTTCAAGTCAATCGGACCTGCAGTTTCAGAGGTCTCGTTATGAGTTAGTTAGTCAGTGATATTTCGATTATATATGTATAGAATAAATCATTAAAAAAAAAAACTTTACGTATAACTTTCCTTTGTTTTTTTGTGTTTGATTAAGTTCTTGTATTTAAAATAACTACTTTTAATTGTGGGTAGTTATAATATGACCTAAATTATATTTTTGTACTGGCATTTGCCCCGACTTCCTTCAAATCGAAATCGTGAACGGCACGCTATACAATACTCGGTAGTAACCGGTAGTGAATTCTAAATCGTAAAGGAGACGGGGCGCAGAATCGAGATTCGAGGCCGGGTGGAATTGAAATCGAGAACGAGCCAATGTTAAAATCGAGTGTCGGACTAAAATTAAAATTAATAGAGCGACTAGAATCGGAATAAGAAACAGTACCGAAATCAAATTTCAAAGTGGCGCCCTGATCGAGAGAGCGAGATTAGAATAGGAATTTACCTTCTGTAATTAAATTTTACAAGACCGGATTCGAAATCGAGAGTGAGACAAAGTGACACCGAGAGCAGGATCGAAATCTGAATCGAGTATGGGAATATTACAAATATGAAAGTTTGGATGTTTGTTGCACAATCACGCTTTTACACCTGAATAGATTAGATTTAGTTGAAGCCTTACAGTAATTCTATTAATATTGTAAATGTGAAAGTTTGTATATTTGGTTATTTGTTACTCAATCACCTTTTAACCTCTGAACAGAATTATAATATAGTTTAGTAAACTGTATAGTAATAATTTATACATCAGAATAATATAGGCTATAACCTGTAAAGATACTAACTTTTGCTCCCTACTTTGTTTGCGTGATGGTAGAACAAATTCTTTACTTATGCCGATTGGCTGTTGGTAATAATAATGTTCAAAAAGAGATTCAAGTTCAATATCGGTTTGGTATCTTAATCGCGAACAGAACCTCGATCAGGATGAAGAGCGTAAGTGAACCTCTTTCGTAATAAAAATATTTGGGGCATTATTTGTGTTTTCGGTTTAAGAATATCGGTTTTTCTGCAATGAAATCGAGAACGGGACCCAGGGCGGGATCATAGTTGATAACGTCATCGATTTATATAAAAGATGAAAGAATTCGACGAATGTTCACGCCCTGAATCCCGAAATCGAGATCACGTCGAATCCCGGGAAATCGAGATCACGGTCGATATTGATGTAGAAGATAAAACAATTTATTGAATACTTATGGATTACCACCACATTTGTTGTAATTATAGTTTGACACTCCCATTATTTTATTAAGTAACATTTGACCACCAAATTTATATGATAGTGTAACGACTAGACTACAAATGTGATTTCTTAGAAACAATGTCATAGTGGGTATAGTTTTGACTGGGCCAGCAATTGAGCAAACGATATTGATACCTTGCATTCAAAATTTCTCTGAAGCTATTGTTTGTATTCATTATAAATAAATTGCAGGGCGAACTTTTAAGCGTGTAGGAATAAATTTAATAGAATACTATTTCTCCCATAGACAATTATAAGTTGCCTCGTATCTCTAGATCAAGTTTAGCGAAAATTGTTATACACTAATGTTACATGAAAGTATGACTAAAAATATTGTTTATGCCAAAATATTTATAAATAATCTGATTTTTTTTTAAATAAACGGCTGTCGAAACCGTTCGGCACAGCTAGTATGCATATATACCAAATCGCAACTTGTTTTGACTAATATAGATTCAGAAAAAATATGTTTAGCAGAACAGATAGACAGAAAGTGATCCTAAATAGGTCTAGTTCTTTCAGCAGATGTACGAAACTAAAAACTATACTGTGTACACTAGGTAGTACTAAATGTTTGCGCACTTAGCTGATTAGAAATGTTTTTTCTTTTTTTTTATAGTATATTCGAAGAGCAAACAAGTAAGCACACAATCAGAAAGTAGTAGTCACCGCCGCCTGGTCAACCCCAGAGGAGTCACGTGTGCGTTGCCAGTCTCTTGGGAGGGAATAGGATATTTAATGGAGGCTAATGGAGAGGGAAATAGGAAGTGGACCACCAGAACTCTCACTCACTGGATCAAAATGCAATCCATAAACCTGCTACTTCATGGCCTTATTCTGTGAGATCATGGTATTTCATCGGTCCAATCGATCCATTTTTGGGTCACAGCCAAGTCGGTCATAGCACAGCTCTACCACAATTCTACGGATGTAAAAACACGGACGTAGTGGTCACACACATTTCATACGTTCAAAACACTCGTAAACAATAAGTGAAATACTTTACCTCGGTAGACTGCGTCTATTATATATATAATGTTGGGGGAAAAACTTCAAGATAATTTTTTATCTTGAAGAGAGAGACAGATGTCGAACGCTGCCGAACGCGGAGGCCGATTGTGCCTCTTTGTCGCTCGTTCCGCGCTCTCGCTTGCACTTCAAGCCTTAAATGGAACGCCTCAGAGCGAGGTAACGCCGCATGAGTCATGTATCTAATTTCTGCGTTATATTCACTCATTTTGGTGGACCGAAAATCAGAAAAATGGTGGAACACCGTTTTTACTTTTTATTTATTTTTTAAATATCATCTATTTAACGGTATCAAAACTAGCCAGATACAACAGCTCAACCAAAGAGATTTTTCTGCAAGTTTTTATTTATAAACGAAGAAATTTTTTCCTTGCCCTAATATAAAATCGACCATGTCATAAGAAGCAACAGTGTTGTTAGAGTTGTTAGTGCGACAGCATTTTTTATTTTAATTACAATATTATTTAGTGGTGAGCAATATTAGGGAAGAGATTGTGTCTACTTGTATAATGATGCATGATGATATTTATAGTTGTGCTTTCATTAAATGTCAGATTTATATTTCATTTCAGATTATAATTTCTGGTACTAAATATAATGAAAAAAGTATGCTGTACAGTTTTTTGAAACCATGGCTTCGTGATGGTTTACTTCTTAGCAAAGGTACTTCTTATTGGTCATGTATACAAAATGGTTTTACAAGTCATTATGCTATGTTTCATTTCAGGTTTAAAATGGCAAACTCGGCGGAAAATTTTAACACCTGCTTTTCATTTTCATATTTTGACCAATTTCAAAATGATTCTGGATGAAAACAGTATGCAGTTGGTTGATGATTTGAAAAACGAATTGGGTCAAGAGCGAACTAATATTAGTCCTATCTTATCCGAATTCACTCTTAATTCAATTTGCGGTGATTATTCTATGCATAAGTAAAGTAAAATTTATTACAATCTGTATATATGTATCTATATGAGAGTGGATTTGAAATTATTTTATGGACTAGTTTCATTGTTCAATAACGGAATATGCACTTTTTTTATATGCAATTTTTTATTTTAGAAACTTCAATGGGCACTAAATTAGCCGAAGATAGCTCCGGATTGGGTAGGATTTATAAAAATGCCATTCACGAAATTGGGAAACTAATAATATACAGGGTAGCCAGGAGCTGGCTGGTGTTTGATTTTATATTCGATATGACTAAGGCAGGCCGTAAACAAAAGGAAGTTCTAAATATTATACACAATTTCCCTAAACAAATAATTAAAGACAGGAGAGAATACGTTAATGGAACTGGTTTTGAATTAGCATCTGATGAAATGACACTTCACGAGTGTGATGTTATTGGTAAGTCAAAGAAACGCATGGCATTGTTGGATCTTTTGATATCCGCCCAAAATGAAAGACTGATATCCGAAGAAGGCATTCAAGAGGAAGTAGACACTTTTATGTTTGAGGTGAAAAAACTTGACATTTTTTGAATATATGTGTAATAAAGTAATTATGGTAACGTTTTCGTTCGTTGTTGTAGGGACATGATACTACTGCTATGGGCTTAACATATTTATTGATGGAATTAGCAAACCACAAAGACATACAAGTAAGTTATTTAGTGTTATTTTTTATGTGCACCTACAAGAGAACGCTTGCGGTTTCGTCTGGATAGAACAAGCATTCTATTTTTTATTCGAGTCTAATCTGATCAAGAACTTGTGCCGACTCATTCTAAAATAGGCATATCTATTAGAATTATATTTTAATATTAATTTTAGCATAATTGGATTTTTTTATTAGAAATCATACATACTCAACATTACTAGCCTAAGAGCAGCTGAGAAATTGATTTCTTCATATAGTATAAAAAAATAAATAAATAACGTAATTGAAACAATTTTATTACTTACGAAAATAAGATAGGGTGTTGGGGAGGGGGGGCACTGATAATTTAATGTTTTTTTAGCAAATTAACATGAAATATGTTTGCGAGAGCTCAATCTTATTGCAAACCAGACTACGAAAATATAGTAAAACAACAGAATAACCCTTACCAATTAATAAACAGGAAATATAAATTTAATTATAATTATTAAACAAAAACTAAGTAAAAAAGGGTGTTACAGAATTTTCGAATAATTAGAAAATAAATATCCATGACCATAATTAGTAGGACTTCTTAGCGGTTTATTTCATTCTGTAATAAATTGGTATTTGATTGTGGTTGTATATAGTAATATTAAAGGAGAAAAAAGTCAAACTTTTCAAATCGCTACTTATTGTGGTATTAGATCTGTGGATTTAGAATAATGCCCTATAGAAAAGTCTCGTAACAGGATTGCCTCTTTCATTCTTTATGTTGGCATGAGAAGGATAATCCGCTATAGACATGCACTTCTCCAGGGCGTCATGGTAGGCTTGCTGAACCAAATCAGCTGATTTTGATCCTGAGGAAGATGATGTGAAGGGCCACAAAAGGTAAGTTCTGGATTTGTGGGAAGGCCAAGATAGTATAATCACACAAGACTATGAATAGTACTTTAATATGACAATATACATATATTAATGTGATTAATACATATTAAATTTTAATATTTGTGATGCAGGATAAGGTGTTTCACGAGATAAGTGAGATTTTTGGTGACTCAAATCAACAAATTACAATACAAGATTTAAATCGCTTAAAATATATGGAATGCTGTATCAAAGAATCATTACGACTGTATCCACCGGTTCCAGTCATCAGCCGGTTTATAAAAGATGAAATTACATTGAGTAAGTTACAAATGTCATCACTAATTATTGTTGTGAAAATAGTACAATACTTGCTAACCATAGCTAAATATAATGTTTCACAAATTTCACACACGAAAAATAGGTCTCTATTCGGTAGCAGGGCAAAGTCGGTTTTTGGAGTGACCATTTATTTGTTGAGATTTAAATATTTTTGTTCTCGTATGAAACACACAACTTTTCTCCTCTTTTATAAGGAAAATTCAAGAATGCATTGGTAGTAAATTTAAGAAGCATTATTTTATTCATTCTTTAGTGTTTCATTCAGTAAGAGAGCAAACGATTGTGCATCAATCACTTTTTCGTTTCCAAAGTAAGTTGATGATTCCATATTTGAAATATGAGCGGAGCCTTTGCAAGTTCGAATTTGATTTCATAATTCAAATCACTTTTTACCCAAATAAGGAGGGTTATGATTTTAGCAAGTTATGTATGTATTGTGTTTGTGGTCCTGTTTCACTTCAAAATTATTCGTTTAGACGATAAATGTATTGTCGGTTACTTATCTGACTATGAAACGTTATAATTCTAACACGTATGTAGATATATATGTTCATCTTTTTCAGTGTTGCTCTTAAGCTGCTTATTATATTTAGACAAAGGAGGTGTAGCTAGGCGCTTTTAGAATTCTATGTGTTCTGAGCCTAGCGATATCGAAAGCAACAACCCGGATAAGATTTGCATATTGACCTAAGTAAAAAAGTACTTAACAAGTTTACTAAGTTTGGTATTAAAGAATATGTTTTGAGAACTTCAGAATTTTTCAATATAAAAAAATTATAATTACTCTGTGATAAATTGAAAAGAATAAATAATGGAATTTATCATTTTAATGTAGTTCTTATGAGTTCGGAATTATATAAGGATTATGTAAGAGCATTAAAAAGTGTCAAGTAAAAACACAAGATAAAAAGTAAAAGTCGACTATGGAATAAACAATCAAAAATCATAAACCATAAACAAGCCAGGTATTTCATTGAGAGGCCAAACGATTACTGAACTGTAAAGCCATAGGTGATGTTCATTTTGAAAACGTAAATTAATAAATATGAAAATTCTGATGTCTTACAAATTAACACCTATACTTGCCAAGTAGTTAGTTTTGTAATTCATAATTAATTATTGTATTTAATATTTTGCAGATGGGAATGTGATACCTGCAGGTAACACTTTATGCCACATACACATATTCGATCTGCATCGGCGCGCTGATTTGTTCGAAGATCCATTGGCTTTTAAACCGGAGCGCTTTTTACCTGAAAACTCTATTGGTCGCCATGCTTATGCATATATTCCGTTCAGTGCCGGACCGAGGAATTGTATAGGTAATTTACCCAAAATATTTTACAAGTGCTAACTAGATATCATGAATATACTAGCAGGACGTAGATTCCAAATGTAATACTTTAAATAATGTGTTAATAAGTTGATTTTAAATATTTAATTAAAGATTTTTTTTTTAATTATCGAAAAATCGCATTTTATTAAATTAATAGATTGAAATCGCTCTCATTCATGCACTATGTTTGAACTATTAAAATTTTTAACTAGACAGAAACAACACTTTTCTTCATGAAATATTAATACTTATCTGAGAAAACTATTTTTATTGTAATTAATTTTGCAACGAACCCTTTTATATCATATACTCTCTAAGTATCAACGTTTTTAATGTTGTATGGTGCATTAGGGTTTGAACTTTATAGTTGAAAGAACATCACTTAAAGTTGTTTGTCGTCACCATGGCTGAGGTTGACTTGGTCAGTTGTAATTGTACAATCTTTTGCATTTTTTACATCATTTTTAAAAATTTAATAACGAACAAAACGCAAAAAAACGGCATCACAGTCTAAAGTGTCATTCATAAAATGTCAATGTGAACTGTCAATTGTTGATAGTGATGTTCACACTTCTACTACTAACTTTGTTCTTTTATTTAATCAAAAGCTATGATTTAACAATGTAGTGATCACAGATCAGTGATATCATGCTACAAGAATTTTTATAAAATATATCCAAATATTTTCTTAGTTGCAATTTTCGCAATATTGCCAAAAAATTTATGTAAAAAAGTTGTTAAATTTTTTTTAGGTTTGTTTTCTAGCATTGCCTGTATTTTTGCAAAAATCTTAGCAGATTTTACTTAAGGAAAAATGTTTGAATTTTTTCTAATTCGAATTAAGTCAAGTTTTTCCTGTTGTTTTTACTACTATTCCAGTAACATTTTAAGACAACGCTCAACATTTCTAGTATTTAAACGCCTAACACATGTAATAGAAATCAATAAAGATAATATATTAATGTTGCAGGTCAGCGTTTCGCAATGTTGGAGTTGAAATGCTCCCTTGTCGCCCTACTACGAGCGTACGAGCTGGTTGCGGTAACCCAGCGCGATCAATTGCAGTTCACTGCTGACTTGGTGCTTAGGACCACTCATCCTGTTTACGTTAAGTTTATTGTGAGACAGGAAGCACAATAGAAAATATACTAAGATGTTGTTGAGGGTTCAATAATTTATTACATTTTTTTTTAATCTTGACTTATAAGCGTACTTAAATCTATTTTAATGGTAGTGGATAAATAAATTGGTGTTCAAAATATGCTAAGGGGCCGTTCATAAATTATGTAAGACATTTAAGGGAGGGGGGGGTATTGACTGAATATTATAATTTCTTACTATAGGGAGGGAGGGTAGAGAATGTGATATTACGTAAAATTTCGAATTAAAATTTTACCACTTTCGCGCTAAAAAATGGCGTTATTGGATAGCGCCATCTGTGCTTTATCTCTCTTACTCAGTATGAAATCTTGCAAAAATCATATGTTGTCAGTACTTCTAGACTTTTACTATTTCGTTGTTGTTGTCGTTGACTGGGGATTTCCTGTTACTTGAAATCTCAAAATATACCTCATGTCCTTTTAGAATAATTATTTTATCTAACATGTCTGGATACTTACATCCACTGTTATTTAAAGCGTGGGTAGAAGGTTTCCCAGATAAAACACCAAAGATTTGTCAACAACAGTGTAATTAATTCTGGACAACCAATAGAGAGTTTTAAAAATGATGACAATGCTTTCGGAAAATTTGTATCTCACAAAATAAATGATTTAAAACAGCTTGCTGCTAAGAAAAAAACCCAACTTGCTCGGTTTTTTTAAAACAGGTTAGTTGGCACTGTATTTCTAACCCTGATTAAAAATATTTATTGAAAAAAATTGAAAATGAAGAGATTTGAATTTTTTTTAATAATTTCAATTTTTTCCTATGTATATGTAGGTATATAATTTGCATTGAGTGACCTCTGTTCAATTTTTTTCAATCAATATTTTTAAACAGGGAAATTTTATTGTTCAAAATATTGTTATCAATGTTTTAATATTATTTTAAGTAATTGTTATATGTAAAATTCTATTTAAATGCACTTTACTGAGAATTTTCGACCTATCAAATTATTGCATCGTCGTGCTGGACAGTCTGTGTCTTACATCATACAATAATAATATCCTTGATATAGAATGGGACGACAATGAAGATATTGATATTGAAAAATTGAAGAGCCTCAGGAAGAACACAAGGAATCAGTCATACCGGTAATTGAATCAATATCTGAATGGTTAGTCAGTCCTTGGATAAATGATAATTAGAGTTTTGATTTATGATCAAGATTTTTCAACACCTTTGGTTTCACTCAACTAATCCTGGTCAAAACTGTGATAGGTTGATACGATTAATGTTACTCAAGTGAGTTAATGGTGTTCATAATAGTAAGATGGCAATAAAAAAATATTTTTAGAAATAACGGAGTTGTATTTTATTAATACACACATATCTTACGAAAATTTCTTATTAAGGGGAAGGGGGGAGTAGTTGAAATCTTATGATGTCTTACAGTAGGGGGAGAGGGGGTCAAATTAGCCATCAAAACCTCTTACGTAATTTATGAACGGCCCCTAAGTGGCTGTCCATGTTTATGATGTATAATGTTATTAAAAGTATACAAAATTCTTTCATGTGATTTTATTTGAAGCAAATTAAAGGAAGGGAAGTTCTGTCACTTAAGATGATGCAGTGTGTAGGGGAAACTAAGTCCAAACAGACATTAAGCGGTATCTTAAAAAGGAATATAAATGTAACCAAAAAAGAATGTGTGTGTTATTCTGCCTTTAAGGAATGCAAGAACCCTTTAAAAATTAGTGTAATAATGCATAATGTTTAAAGGTATGCAAGAGAAATGAAGCGTATGGTTAGTCCTTTATTATTGTGATCTCTGAAATTATTATTTAGTATCTATTTAGAGGTGATTTTTCCTTGTTTGATATGTTCTAATAATTAATAGAAAGTAATAATATAATGGGTGCCATCTGACAACAATTTTCTAGAAAAGAGAGATAAAAAATTATTAAGTTTTCACAATAGGTTAAAGCGAATTCAATAATTCTTAATATTTTTGACTTATGAATATTCACAATCTTGTATATGAAAAAAGTAACGAAGGTATACTTGTACAACATGATTTGCATGGATTTGATCTGATGATGCGACAGAACCTCTAACAGGCAGTATATGCTGATGCCAGGTTTTTTAGGAAATTGCTACTGAAAAGCTAATAAAGAAGTAAAGTGTTACATACTCTAATGGTGGCTGTGTATCCAAACATTATTGCTACATCCTTGCTGGATAGGAAAAAATGGATCTTAGAATTTCCATCGAAATGCACCTTCATTTATAACAAAATGGCAAGTGTTAAAAGGCATTTTTTTTTTAACAAATTCAGATCGCCTTTCTACCTGTTCCGAAATCCTTAGTTTCGAGCAATGGTTCTAAGGCGTTTTTCTAATCAGAAAAATAATACATGCTAGTGAATTGCAAAAAAATTGCATATGTAATATAAAATATTTGGTTAAGTGAAAATCAGCTCACAATAACCATTGATAAGTCTACTTGTATTATCTTTGGAAGACATGTATATAGTATTCCTACAAATTATTGTATTTTTATAAATAATGAAGAATTAAAAAGAGTTGGAAGTTTCAAATATTTTGGGTTATATTTTGACTCTTATGAAATGGAATTATCATACTCTAGAAACCTATAAAAAAAAAAAATGTTTTTCACATTCATGTTCTATAAATTAAGCATTTGATGACAACCTCCTGTTTTGAAAACTATATATCATGGTTTTTTTGAAAGTATAATTAACTATGGAATTATTGCATGGGGTGGTGCCTATGCAATTCTGTGAAGCCTTTGATCAGTGTGTAGAATAAATTAATAAGTAAAATGCGAGTAACCAATGAATCGGCTGTTCCATTAAAAATAAAAAAATATTTTATTGTTAGTGCTTTGAACTTCAATATCTTGAAAGACAACTAAATACAAAATCTAAACTATTTGTGTTACAAAAAATTAAAAAAACAATGAGCACTAAGTAACAGTTTACTTAACTGCTGTTAAGTACTTCAATATATGTCCTAACAGTATAAAAAAATTCAATTGTTCTAAGAAGGTTTTAAGAAAAAAGTTATGGAGTTGGATTGGAACTATTTGACTGATTAATTTATTTCTATTAGTACTTTTTATATTAAATTTGATATGATACTTTATGATTATGATACTTTGTGACTTTGTACATTAAACAGTTTACACAATGTAATATTTTAGGTACTTTAAAAGAAAGTATGTAAAACATTAATTTGCTTTCTTTTTGCCTTCTGTACTTTGTTTTCTTTTTTCTGGTTTCTATGTACAGGTGTTATTCGCCTCTATAGAATTGTATATCCAGAAGCAAAATTATTAAAATTAAAATAATTCACAGGTGACAAGTCATTAAAAAAAAAGGGATTGAATGATATTGTAAAGGTTCCAAGTATCCCTGTTGAAAACATCCAATACAGTCCCATACAAAACAATAGAATCTGTAATGGCATATATGTAATCTATCTGGAAGAAAAAATTTCCAGATAGAGTTAAATTTGGAATCTATATGTAAGTCCATCATAATGACGTTTCTTTATTGGCCATAATGGGATTGTAATGTTATTTGTATTTGTATGGATCCTAAGTGCACCTTACCTGTAGGTTTGTATCCGTTTTTATCGTAAGTCCATGTGGACATAAAAACCAATGTGGATTTCCGAATACGAAATAGAAAATGTTTTTAATGCTTTTTAATGACAATTCCACAATCGGAAAAAATGATGTATTCTATATGTAAATCCAGATAAGAACTCTGCAGACATATAAGTTCCATTAAACTTTCCGTTTCGTCCCTTCGAAAGTTTTTATGGATATGGATATGGATTTGCAGCGACAAATGCACATTAGATTCCAATACAATAATTTCTTATTGGAATCTATTGGATGTTTTCAACAGGGATATTATATATCCAAGTATTTATTTTTTTTATGACACCTATACTTCAAATAGATTTAAAAATGAAAAAAATCTCTTGCTTAAAAGAAATTATAGGACTATTCTAACAACATTACGCTATCTCTTTCAGTAACTACCATTAAATTGCTACTTTACTAGAGAATTTAGTAAACACCCATGTTAATTTTGAGGTATCACAACATCCAACAATACTAAATGATGTTCAGAAACTGTAATTGAATTACGAATTTACGAAGGAAATTTAAATTGTTTAGTAAAGACCGATATCAATTTTGAGGTGTTACAATGCATATATTATTTCTTAATATTGTATTCGAAATCCAGGTGGCCTGTACCATTACAGTATTGAGTACTTTGGTTAACATAACCACTGTCACCGATGATGCTGCAGCGACATCATCGGGATTCAGCGAATGATTTGTTAAATGCTGATAGTGTGGCCGTTGTCATTCGTCGAATTTCACGCATTTGTGTTGTTAACCCGATTAACATTAAAATTAGTATCGGTTTTTTTAGTGTGCATCAAAAGAAATTCGTTGGCGTGACGCACTGAATTACACTAGCTATTCTCAGTTCGCGCTTAGCTTCAATAATGTTCACACGCACCCTTTACTTACGGACTTTGAGTGGGCTAACGAGTACTCGGGTTAGTACAGAACCACAAAGCTAAATCTGCATTGTGGGAACCACAGTATGAGTACCACGAAAAAATATATGTAATATAAGACGCGTGGGTCTGAATAAAAAATAAGTTAAATTATTGAGATGATCGAAAAATTATGTACGCGCGTGAGAAGTTATACTTGTTCGGGAAGATATACAAACGAGCCCAAACTCGATGGGGTTGCGTTGTTTAATTACGGAGTTCCTATGGCCACCTTCCAGCTCCATCATCAGACTCTGGTTACCATATAGCACCAAAGTACTCGTCAAGACGAATCAAACGAGCCCAAACTCGATGGGGTTGCGTCGTTTAATTACGGAGTTCCTATGGCCACCTTCCAGCTCCATCATCAGACTCTGGTTACCATATAGTACCAAAGTACTCGTCAAGACGAATCAAACGAGCCCAAACTCGATGGGGTTGCGTTGTTTAATTACGGAGTTCCTATGGCCACCTTCCAGCTCTATCATCAGACTCTGGTTACCATATAGCACCAAAGTACTCGGCAAGACGAATCAAACGAGCCCAAACTCGATGGGGTTGCGTCGTTTAATTACGGAGTTCCTATGGCCACCTTCCAGCTTCATCATCAGACTCTGGTTACCATATAGCACCAAAGTACTCGGCAAGACGAATCAAACGAGCCCAAACTCGATGGGGTTGCGTCGTTTAATTACGGAGTTCCTATGGCCACCTTCCAGCTCCATCATCAGACTCTGGTTACCATATAGCACCAAAGTACTCGGCAAGACGAATCAAACGAGCCCAAACTCGATGGGGTTGCGTCGTTTAATTACGGAGTTCCTATGGCCACCTTCCAGCTCCATCATCAGACTCTGGTTACCATATAGCACCAAAGTACTCGGCAAGACGAATCAAACGAGCCCAAACTCGATGGGGTTGCGTCGTTTAATTACGGAGTTCCTATGGCCACCTTCCAGCTCCATCAACAGACCCTGGTTACCATATAGTATCAAAGTACTCGTCAAGACGAATTAAACGAGCCCAAACTCGATGGGGTTGCGTCGTTTAATTACGGAGTTCCTATGGCCACCTTCCAGCTCCATCATCAGACCCTGGTTACCATATAGTATCAAAGTACTCGTCAAGACGAATTAAACGAGCCCAAACTCGATGGGGTTGCGTCGTTTAATTACGGAGTTCCTATGGCCACCTTCAGCTCCATCAATGGACCCTGGTTACCATATAGTTTCAAAGTACTCGTCAAGAAGAATTAAAGAGCCCAAACTCGATGGAATTGCGTCGTTTAATTACGGAGTTCCTATGGCCACCTTCCAGCTCCATCAACAGACCCTGGTTACCATATAGTATCATAGTACTCGTCAAGAAGAATTAAACGAGCCCAAACTCGATGGGGTTGCGTCGTTTAATTACGGAGTTCCTATGGCCACCTTCCAGCTCCATCAACAGACCCTGGTTACCATGTAGTATCAAAGTACTCGTCAAGACGAATTAAACGAGCCCAAACTCGATGGGGTTGCGTCGTTTAATTACGGAGTTCCTATGGCCACCTTCCAGCTCCATCAACGGACCCTGGTTACCATATAGTTTCAAAGTACTCGTCAAGAAGAATTAAAGAGCCCAAACTCGATGGGGTTGCGTCGTTTAATTACGGAGTTCCTATGGCCACCTTCCAGCTCCATCAACAGACCCTGGTTACCATATAGTATCAAAGTACTCGTCAAGACGAATTAAACGAGCCCAAACTCGATGGGGTTGCGTCGTTTAATT
This sequence comes from Eumeta japonica, assembly GCA_005406025.1. Lineage (NCBI taxonomy): Eukaryota > Metazoa > Arthropoda > Insecta > Lepidoptera > Psychidae > Eumeta > Eumeta japonica. Next base: position 28,294 of record BGZK01002807.1, read on the forward strand.
ACGGAGTTCCTATGGCCACCTTCCAGCTCCATCAACAGACCCTGGTTACCATATAGTATCAAAGTACTCGTCAAGAAGAATGAAAGAGCCCAAACTCGATGGGGTTGCGTCGTTTAATTACGGAGTTCCTATGGCCGCCCTCCAGCTCCATCAACAGATCAGCTCTACGTCATAATAATATTGCATTATCATCATATTTGTACATGCATGCAAAATTTCATTTAAATTTAAAATAATGTTTATATATATAATAAATTGAACAAAACATAATAATTATAGAAAATTAATACTCAAAATTGATTATTCATATGAATACTATATTTTGCAAGAACTGGGTTATGAATATAAGTACTATGTAATATATAGCATGAACACTCTGTACTATGTACTATATAGTATGAACACTCAGTATTGTAACTATATTCAGTGTTGAAAATATATTTTTTTATTATTTCTATTCTGTGGCTAACTTCATCATGTCGTTTGTGCGCGCGCAGCTCACAAATTCACTCTCATCCAAACGCGCCAAAAGAAGTATAACTTCAAAAAGCACTTTATAGGATGCACTTTAATTGAAAAAGCAATCAATTAATTGCTGCATGGGAGTGGAAGATAATTACAAAGTTATAGGTTTGTATTCTTTGCTATGGATTCCTTTTCAAAAAGGTATTTATGACTGTCAACCGTAATTAATATCCAGGTAAGTTAAATAATAATAATTAAGCGTGATTTTATATTCACTAGTAAAAAAAATATTAACGGTTAACAAGATATGCAGCAAATGTTTGTCTTTGACTGTGTGGGTGTATCGGTACTTTGCCCGGTATTCATGAGCATTGTTCATGAAGTACCATTAACCTGTTAATTTCTCCATGTACTTTAAATTATTTTCGCGTTTACATTCATGCAAAACTAGATGATGAAAAGTATTTGATATTTTATTATTCTCCAAAAAGTTGTACAGTAAAATACAACACAACAATACTAAGGACTCAAACTGGTTTAAAAGAAATAGATTTTTCTAAAACCAGAATTGAAGATAATACTGAAAACATTTTCGACTGCAATGCAAACTTTTGACTATAGGCTGTTTATGTATTTCTCAATATTTTCTTTGTAGTGATCATCAGTGAAAGATATTATCAGTTAAAAATACGTGAACAGATGAATGTTTTAATAAACTGAAATGTATTGAAATATACTGAAATTAATGAAAAGTATTAAAAACAAGTAATAAATGATATGATCCATAGTTCTTAAATTATTACCGCATAAGTATTTACTGCTTAAGTAAGTTTGTTGAAAACATTTTATGGAGGTCACAATGACAAAATCTCACCTATTTCGTTTTAATTAAACTTTATTTGAATATTGTTAAAAATCATTTTACAAACATTGATCTATAAAAAAGAGCAGATACACAGTTTTCAAACAACCACGGTATGCTACAGATTGTTTATTACTCATAGTCTCTATATATTCATATTCATCTATGACTCATAGTATTCACTGTTTCCATGCAGGAAAATAATAAAGTGGGGTTAGTAGTTTTGTCGCATCTTCCGTTACGACTTCGATGTGTTCTGTCAAAAAATGCAAAAATAACACGTCCAAAGCAAGGGAAAAGGATGGTATTTCTTATTTTCGATAACCAAAATGTATTTAAAATGATGTTCAATCAAGTATTATAACGAGTATTCGATAGAGTATTTATCAGTGGCGATCATAGGAATTTGAGCCAAGGTAGGCAATTTACAGCTAAATCCCATAAAAAGTTTAGATATTGCTTGCTAAATATATAAATATAATATTTTTAATGTTTCGTAAAGAATATCTGTTTCTTCTAAAATATCAAAAACATCGAAAAACTATGCAAGAATGACGCGACCGCTTGAATCAATTTATAAGGGTCTCATATTTGCGATAGACAAATTGTAAGACCAACGTGTTTCGACGACGCGCGGTATTTTGCTAAATTGGCCGTAATGAGCTAATCGTTTCCTACTACCTTGAAAAAAATTCGTTATGCTTTTAATAATACTGAAAAATCGCTCAGTTGTGCCGATGCGTAGACATAATTTAGAAAGAATTTAATTTAATATGAGCAGAGCATCAAACAAAAAGAGTTCATGGACAAAATTCTTTAATTTTAACTTGGATACCGTTTTGCTTAGAAGGCAAATGCGGATACGCAAAAGTGTTGGACTCGGTAAAATACTTGCAAATCGACATACACCTGTTTTATAAATCGGTCGACAACTTTGTAATTTATCAAATATCGCAATATAATTACGAGATGTTCCCTTCCGCTGACATCCGACGTTTCACCAATTATATCGCCGTAAAAGGAGTATCGTGTATTTGGGTTTTAATTTTGATCTATATCAGAGGCAGTACTAGACATTAAATAATTTTGAACTCTACTGCATAAGGCTATAAAACCCTAAGTGGAACTTTGTAAATGGCTTAAGAAAATAGATAACAAATCTACCATTTCTATATAATTTCCTTTATTTAACGAAGAGAATGTTTCATCATGTCCTTGAACAGGTAATTCTTGTTTACCTATAAAAATATACTATATCGATAAAGTGTTGAAAAATTACGATTTCTATCTGCTTTTGAATTGTTTTTTTGAATATCTAATTATTAGTAACTGTTACGGACAGCCGCGCAATTAATGTAAATTTAAAAATTGTATTGTGTCTTATACGGGCTTAAAAGTGTTTTATATTTGTGTGTGTTCTATGTATTTTATTAAAGAGTTTTTCTGTATAGTTTTTTAATTACCCGGGTAGGGACTAGTTTTTAAGGAAAATATTTGTTTGTTTTTTAATAGAATTTTGTATTGATAAATTAAACGATTTGAAATGTAATGTGCATGTGAGTTGCATACGAAATCGTGCCTTGGAGGGGAGGACCAATCATAGGCCTTGAAAGCGGTCGTCGTTACGGTACGGCCGTTAATCGGTGTCTTGGGCGCTAGTGGCGCCAATGCGTATGAATAATGAAGTTTCATGGCCACGCCTCCCCAATTAAAATGTATGCAACTCACATGTGCAACGGATGCACCACCTATAAAATGCAGTGGGAGTGGTGCATCCGACACAGTTGCTAGCCAACCGTCACCTTGTAAAGCTCGGCTTAATAAAGAAGTCTGAAACAAAGAAAACGCTGTCCATCATTTGATCGCCGCCACACCGCAAGAAATCTGCCGATCATATAGAAAGAAGCGTGCGCATCGTGAAGAGAGGCAATCCGGGGTGCGGGCTTACGCGGCGATAGCCGAAATCGCCGTTACAGCTGGTCCTTCGTTCGCCGGATAATCCTGAAGAAACTTTACGAGTAAGTCGTGTGCTTCGGATTTTTATTTCCGTGTGCACTTCGGACAGTGAGAGGGTCACCTAGCGGTGTTAACGACATCTCACTGTTTAACGCTTTCGAGCGGTGTGACTAGTTGAGGCGTGGTCACCGGTTGCCGAGTACGATCTCGGCGCCGAATAGCCTTGTCGCGTCGATACGCATGCACAGATAGGGCCGGACTGTAGGCACGCCTGGCGACGGTCGCTCCCACCGAAGCTCTATTGCGCACCCTGACTCTGTGCATGTCCACTGTCGAGCGGGCACACCTACCCTTCCCGTTTTCCATCCTCGTATTGAGCATATCCTCGTCTCGGGGACCTCGTACGAGCTGTTAGGGACCGTTAGGGATTGAAGATTGAAGAATTGAACTTGAAGACGGACAGCAAGCGTGTTACAAGAGCGCGCAAAATGAACACAGCCGAGCAAGAGAACGAAACGTCAATGAGTGCGCCGACAAGCCGGTCGTCAGAAACGGGCACGTCGTCGACGCACGTGGGACCACGGTACGAATGAAAACTTGAGCGGAGGTTCGCCTGGGCAGGAGAGGATCGACGAGGAAGTTTGTGACTTGCATGCGGATACGAGATCCGACCGAGTCGACGCTCCGAATGCAGCCGGCGCATCCGATGCAACACTTGGCCTCTAGCGGCAAATATGCGAAACCGAAGTCCTGCACATCAGTTGAACATTGACGATTCGAACAGAAATGTGAACACGGCGCGACAGAAGAAGCACGCCGCGTTATTGGCTCAATTAGAATTTGAGCAATTGGAAAGTGAAAGGATAGCTGCACGAGCCGCGGTCGCGCGTACAAAATGTTGTTGCTACGCCTGGAAGCGGACGAAGAGGATTCGGGCGATTTGATTGATTGTGATAACGCGTCCCATTTATCCAAAACGGATAAACTTGAGAAACGGACCGTTACGTTGGGCGACATTGAGCCCGTGCCCGAATCGAGTCCGACGACAGCGCCACCACCGCCACCGACGGCATGCAGCGAAATTAATAGTGCATCCCTCGTAATACCGACTCGAATATGAGTGAATCCACATTGGCCGATGCGATCGTACTCGCGATCAAGACCGCTAGCAAAGAAACATCGAAAATTGTGAACGAGCCGTCTAAAACTCTGGCAGATCTGCCGAGTTTCTGTGGAAATGTTAGCGAATGGATCGCATTTCGATCGGTATACAATGACACGTCGGGACTATTCAGCAATGTTCAAAACGTAGCACGGATCCGCAAAGCGCTCAGTGGCGAAGCGCGTGAAACTTGTGAAGCCTTGATCTATACTGAAACGGATCCGCTACAAATTATGCGAGTGCTCGAGCGCAGGTTCGGGCGACCTGACGCCATAATCAAACAGGAGCTAAATAAATTGAGACGTATGACGCCGATGAACGGTGGAATGGGCAACATCAGCTCGTTCGCCAATAAAGTGAATAATTGTGTTGCGGCCATACGCACGTTGAATAAATTGAGCTACCTGTCCGCCCCGAAATGACCGATGAGATAGTTGACAAATTCAATGACATCTTGAAATTCAAATGGTGCGAATATAAGGACTCTCAGAACAGCGACGAGCCCGAACTTGTGATGTTGTCGACTTTTGAATAAGATAGCCGACCAGTGCAGCGCCTCCATGCCGATAGAGAAAGGCGGCAGTAGAAATTTGAGGCCTACACCGGAACGACGCCGCGAAGAACAAACACGATCAACACTATGAAGTACGATGACAACAACTCGAATTCGCACACCGCCTTCCAGCCATCAAATCGGTCAACAATAAATGTGAAAATGATATGTCCGCTCTGTAACAACGAACACGGCTTACCCGACTGCGGCGAATTTGTGAAGTTGAATATGAGCGAAAAATGGACGCCGCGAAAAGGCTTCGCATGTGTTTCCGATGCCTGAGGGGCCGTCACATGCAAGCCACGTGCAGAGGAAAGCCCTGTAAGATATGTCGAGGCGGACATCATAGGCTACTCCACCAAGAGCGGACCACGAGAGGGGTCATGAGGGGAGCGCAGACGACAGCCGTCGTCACCGAGCACACGGCGATATCTGTAAACAATGTTAATACAATGCTTGAAAATTGTTCCGGTCGAGCTGTATGGCCCCGAAGGATCGATGAAGGTCCACGCACTCCTTGACGAAGGCTCCACGGTCACCTTAATCGATGAGCAGGTGGCGAATCGAATCGGAGCGAAAGGACGCCGCGAAACGTTACGCGTCTCGAGTGTCGGTGGCAATGAGATAACCGATGAAAAATCGCGGGTCATTCGAGTTAAAATCAAAGGCTTGTTTTCTCGAAACTTGAAACTCATGACAGCTCAGACCATCAGAAACCTGAAGCTAGCTCCGCAACGCGTAGGCGCCACCGTCGCAGCCTGCTCGCACTTGACAGATATCGCTGAAAATTTGATCTATGACGCTGCCGCGCCGTGCATCTTGATCGGTCAGGATAATTGGGGCTTGATTGTCGCGACAAATTAAGAGTGGTCGCGCAAACCAGCCTGCCGCCTCCTTGACTCAACTGGGCTGGGTGTTACATGGATGCTGCTCCAGTTTATCACGACCGATAAATACCGTACATCACTTGCGACCGTCCGACGCTTCCGACATTGAACTGAATGACATTGTGAAACGGCATTTCGAAATTGAATCCCTCGGCGTGGCTCCGCGTAAAACCAAGCCACGATCCAGAAGAGAGGGCGCTCGTGTTGCTAGATAGCAATAGTGTAAGATTACCGAGCGGTCAGTTCGAAACATGCCTATTGTGGAAGTCGGACAACGAAACGATGCCTGAAAGCTATGACACAGCGATGCGACGTCTGCGCAGCATGGAAAAGAATTGTCAAAGAATGATAATTTGAAACGTGAATATTGAACAGATCAATAATCTGTTAAAAATGGGTACGCAGAGCCAGCGCCGAATCAATCTACATCCGAACGCTTGTGGTACCTGCCTCATTTCGCCGTCACGCATCCGCAGAAGAAGAAAGTCCGCCTTGTCTTTGATGCGGCCGCCCGTACAGGCAAATGTCTGAACGATGCATTGCTCACGGGCCCCGATTTAATAAGATCACTATTGGGTGTACTCGTCCGATTCAGACAGGGCCGCGTAGCGTGTCAGCCGACATCAAGGAAATGTTCCTGCGGGTCAAAATCAGAAAGAAGATCGAGACAGCTTACGATTCCTGTGGCGAAATAACATGAACGAAAATCCACGAGTACCGAATGACGTCACTGATTTTCGGCGCCGCCTCATCGCCTTGTACTGCGATCTACATCAAAATCAGAGATTTGAACTTGGTACCCGGAGGCGTGCAAAGCGATACGATTAGATCACTATGTTGATGACTTCTTGAAAAGTTTTAACAGTATAGAAGCCAAGCGTGTTTCGAAACAAGTTTATGAGATTCATCGAAGGCAGCCTTCGAGTTACGCGGTTGGGCGAGTAACGAGTGAAGTGAATGAAATGCCCGACACGCGAAATGACGACAATGTACAACTCGGGCGCACACGAATTGAAAAACCCTTGGCCTACAGTGGGACATCAATAATGACGCCCTGGGTTTCAATCTCGGCCTGCGGAACACGCCTACTGAAGTGTTGGAAACATCGCTTCCACCAACAAAACGACAAGTCACGAGTGCAGTCATGTCCGTGTTCGACCCGCTCGGTCTAGCCTCCCCGTCCTCATCACGGGCAAATGCATGCTCCAGGACATATGGAGATCAGGGATCGACTGGGACGAAACAATAGAAGCCGATGCACATAAGAAGTGGCTAAAATGGGTGAACGACATAAAAAGCTGGCATCGATCAGAATACCTCGATGCATATCGCCCGGCCACACCGAGGGGAGCTACATGTGTTCGTCGACGCGAGCGAAAAGTCGTACGCTGCGGCCGTGTATTGGCGTATAAAATTGAGCGAACACGAAAGCGCAGTTTCGCTAATAGCAGGAAACTCGCGTCGCTCCTTGAAAGTCATATCGATCCTCGGCTCGAGTTGAAAGCGGCGCTTTACTGCGCTCAATTGAGCATACATGGAAAGACAACTTGTCACTATGATGCCCCGCCAGTTCAACGACCTATATGCGCCGGCCGAGAACGATATCGCTCGATACTCGTGGCATAGAGCGAAATGAAAATGTAAAAAGTCGGGTACCCTTCGAGTTTGAATTGTGATTACATTCGAGGCTGAAACGTTTTGCTCGTCGGCGCAAATAAAGTGAGTGAACATGCAAAGGAATTTTTGAAGATGAAGAAGCCGACGTCCGCACCATAACATGGAGTTCATCTCCCGGCGCTCCGAACATGGGTGGCGCCTGGGGCAGTGCCGCTCTGTCAAACCGCGTTGGCCGCTACATTGAGAGGAGCCCTCGCGAAGAGTTCTCCACACCCTACGAAGCCGAGCACATTGTCAACTCCAGACCGTTGACGGGGTGGACGTCAGAACCTGAAACCGAGGGTCTCACGCTAACCACTTCCTGATCGGGCGCTCCGGGCGCTGCGCAGCTTCAGACCCACTGATGACAACGTGCTCTTCGGGCCTGCAAACTGGCGCACGTGTCAGCGCCTCGCCGATCACTTCTGGCAGGGTGGTTGAGAGTACTTACCGACTCTGGTGCCCCGCCGGGCGTATGGCGACCCTATGCCGCGCGCCGGCCGAGGGCAACATCGAGCTGATCGTCGTCATCGTCACCTGGGCTCGGCCTCGAGGCGGAATTAAGAAGACCTACCGGGTCTGACAACCAGGTTCGTGTGGTGGACGTCGAGACGACTGGTGGCGTTCTGCGGCGGCGTCCCACTTCGAAATCGTCGTGCTGGTGTCAGCTGAGGCGACAGCTGTTCCGTGTCAGTGTAGTGCTGCGCACCGAGGAGAATATTTACGGACAGCCGCGCAATTAATGTAAATTTAAAAATTGTATTATTATCCATACGGGCAAGTGTTTTATATTTATGTGTGTTCTATGTATTTTTTATTAAAGTTTTTCTGTATGGTTTTTAATTACCAGGTAGGACTAGTTCCTAAGAAAATATTTGTTTGTTTTTATTAGAATTTTGTATTGATAAATTAAACGATTTGAAGTAATGTGCATGTGGTGCATACGAAATCGTGCCTTGGGAGGAAGGAGGACCAATCATAGGTAGCAAGCGGTCGTCGTTACGGTACGGCCGCTAATCGGTGTCTTGGGCGCTAGTGGCGCCAATGCGTATGAATAATGAGTTTCATAGCCGCCTCCCCAATTAACCTCCTGCCTACGAAGGCGGGAGGGTTGCTCTAATTATGGCCCAGCAACTTAGCTCAACAGGGTTTATTCACCCAATTTCTTCGTGAAAAGGGGTTCACCTGCGAGGAGGAATCCATGTGCTGTAATTCACCCATAGAAATCGTTCGTGATCCTTCGTCGCCATCTGCGTCGGGTAAAAGAGCAGAGTGTTCTGTCCGATGACGGATCGAGTGGCTCTGACTCAACTATCAGGGGCTCGAGGCTGAGGACCAGGACCACCACTTTAAAGTGGTCAGGTCCAGAAGTGCCTCTGAAAAGGGCCAATAGGTCTAATAGACATTATCAATCCTGATTCCACTATGGAACTCGACCAACTTTCGACCAATCCATCTAATCAAAATGGATTCGCCGGCATCACCGGACCCCGCTCCAGTTCAGGATAAGGTTATTCTTGGTACTCCAGTAACCGAGCCGCACCCACTAAAATACTGGTGCCAAACCAGTAGCTCCCAAAGGTTAAGCCCCTCCGATCTACCTGAGGACAAATCCAAATGGAGTACAGTCTCAGTTGAGTGCAACAGACTACACATCCATTACACTAGCACGTAATTTGATGGATAGCATCAAAATTACTGTTTCTACCATTCAGGACTACCGCAATCTTACGAGATTGCTAATCATTCCGTTCCATACCCATCCGTTGGATGAGGAAAGGAAAATTAAAGCGGTAATCAAGGGTATCCCCTTGAGCTTCAGACTGATGAGGTCAAAATGACCTCGTCAATCAAGGTTATCCCATCTGCTCCGTGCATAGACTGCACGGAAGAGATGGAAGGCCACTCAGCCTAGTACTTGCGAACAAGACCGAGTCAGCCAAGGAGATGTGTAAAAACCTCTCAAAGTATGCGGCTGTCAGGCATAACTGTTGAGCCTCCCTATAAAAGGGACCAGGACAGTGCCACAGGTGCCAAACTACGGCATGCAGCTGCTCACTGCTATGCTCAACCCCGATGTGTTAAGTGCACGGTCCCTCATTGGACTAAAGAGTGCACTGCACAAGAGTCTGAAGGAAAACCTTCATGTGTGTTGTGTGGAGGACCACACTGCAAACTAGGGGTGCCCTAAAGCTCCGAAATTCGTAAAAACACACTAGACGGACTGACATAGTCAAACCAACTAAATTACCTCCGGTTAATAACACCAAAAATTACCCCACCCTGGTTAACAAAAATAATGTAACCTCAGCAGGTGAATTCCAACCAGCACCCGTACCGGTAAGAAACGCCTGGTTTAGAAATCAGCCCAGGGCTCCGGAACCGACAAAGGTCCACCGTCCGAAGCCCTCCGGGTCGGCTCCAGTTAACGATAAATCTAATACTCTCGGAGAGGATATCAAATCAGTCATGGCAATACTTCGCTTAGTCAAAGCGAGGGTTTTGCAGAATTAGCTTCCGACTTCCGTAGGGCAAGGACTGGGAAGACCGCTTAGCGGTCATTCTCAGCCATCAAGATATCTTTGTCTCAACTAGAGTCACTATAATGTCCGAAGCACCCGGGTGCTCTAATCATAGTTCAGCTGGACGCCTGAAACCAAAGCCTCAAATTACTCTCGTTCAATGCACGTGGATTAACCAGCAATATAGTAGAGTTAGATGTGTGTGCCAAGGAGTACTCGTTAGATATAATATTACAAAGAATCCTTTTAAACCCACATGCGTAAAGCATGTAAATTAAAATTACGTTCAATTACGGACAGACAGACTGGGCACTTCAGGAGGAGGTACAGTTTTATACTATAAACGTTCCCTGCACTGCTGTCCGGTGGATACGCCTCAGTTAATCAACTTAGAAGTGACTGCTTGCAAACTGGCTATGTCAGGTCACGGAACCCTGATAATAGTTTCAGTCTATCTTCCATCATCTAAACAGTTGCTCCGAAGCGACTTAGAATCATTACTCGCACTCGGCGAACACGTCATTTTATTCGGTGATTTTAATAGTAAAATATAGAATGGAATTGTGTCGAAACTAATACAAATGGACGCATTCTCGCGGATCTCAGAGATACGTTAGAGTTTGACGTCATCGCGCTCTTAATCCGACTCACTTTCCTGACAAAGATGGAGATAGGCCTGATATCCTGGATATCGCTCTCATGAAGAACGTAAATCTTAAGCTAGGTTGCATTGATTCGCTCCAGCGTCTTTCTTCCGATCATCGCCCAGTCCTCATGAGATTAGGGCCTACCTCCGATGACCGCCCAGGGACAAAAATCACCACCAATTGGAAAAAGGTGTCGATCGCGCTTGAGAAATCGACACCTGCTCTAAATAAAATACCCACATCGAATCAACTAACGATATTGACAACGCCATAGGTACTCTCACCAGCCATATCACGAAAGTGGTAAAATGCTCGCGGAAGGTTCCGGTGAATTCCGATCACCGAAACTGCCCGCGAGTGTTCGAAACTGATGAGAGCTAAAAATGCAGCCCTACGCCGCGCAAGCGATTTCCCCTCCGCTAATAGGTCCCACGCGAGCCCTCCAACGTAAAGTGAGGGAACGCGTCAGGGAAGTCCGCAATAACAACTGGAGTGCCCTATGGAGGAATTACCCCTACCCACAGAGCTTATTGGCAAGTGGCCAAAGCTCTTAAATCGGACGGCTACGAGCCCGCCCTTAAGAACCCGACAACACTCTCGCGTTCGAAGATCGGGAAAAAGCTGAGTGTCTCGCCAACAGCATTGAAAGACAATGCTCACACCTCCCCATGATCCTTTACACATCTCGGATCGGGAAGAAGTTCGTCAGAAAGTCTCCTCGATCCGAAAGACGATCTGGACCCAGTCACGTTAGACGAGGTCAAAGGACTCGTCAAAATCTCAAAACCAGGAAGGCTCCGGGCCTCGATGGTATTAGCAACAAAGCCATTAAGTGCTTCTCCTCGCCACTCTTGGCACTCCTGGTCGCAATATTTAATGCCTGCTTAAAAATTGTTACTTTCCGGAGTATGGAAAGATGCCGTTATCATCGGCATTCCAAAACCGGGGAAACCACGCGACCTCCCCATAGCTATAGACCCATCAGCTTATTGAGTAGTCTCGGTAAGCTGTACGAAAATTCTCAAGTCGCGACTAAGTGATCACTTATTCAAAAGGCCTTATTATTGACGAACAGTTTGGTTTCGTCCCCAACATTCATGTCCCCAACAAGCCCTTCGACTAGTCGGTATATATCGGAGGGTTTCAAAAGGCACAAAACCGTGGCAGTTTTTCGATGTAGCTAAGGCTTTTGATAGGGTTTGGCACGCAGGCTTGATACAAACTGTACACCTTAGAAGTGCCAGATCGTCTAGTATTAATCATACATAAGTACATTAGTAATAGACATTTGCATTCCGCCACGAACACCATCTCCTCCAAAAATCTTAAGAGCGGGGTACCTCAAGGCTCCACGCTCTCCTCCGCATTTAACGATATTCCGCGTCCGAAAACAGGCGTCCAACACTATTCGCGGACGATACAACACTGTTTCTACGCAGTGATAGTCTTAACCATATAATACCTCGCCTCCAAAGGGCCATTAACGAGCTGACGCAATGGTTTCAACTTTGGAGGATTGAGGTCAACTCGGAGAAGTCAGCTCTGCCTTTACTTTAGTAATATTAAGAGGACACTTGCCGTCCCTTATAATGCCCCTACGTTCATATCAAATGCTCCCATTCCGTGGCAGCATAATTACAAATACTTAGGCATCACACTGGATAAACATCTCCACTTCAGGGATCATATCCAACGTGTTGGAAACTTGCTATTTTCATGTCACGCCTGAGCGGTATGATAGGTAGGAAGAGCAAGATGTCACTACTCAATAAGCGTACTCTATACGATGTGCATAAGGCCGGTGATGACATACGCGTGTCCAGTTTTGCTCACGCCGCCCGACTGCACTCCAAGACCTTCAGGTCATTCAAAATAAATTTTGTAGAAGAGCGCTGCTGGTACGTCAAGAACTCTGTCCTCCATAGGGACTTAGAACTCCTACACTCTCCAAGTTTATGAAGGACGCATCAGAGCGATTCTTCAGCATAGCTATTAATCATACAAATCCACTAATATCAGCTGCGGCCTCGTACGAGGCTCCTCCCGAAAATCATTTCCTTAGAAGGCCACGGAACGCCTCTCAGACCCGCCAGATGACCTCACTGCGGAGGTTGAAGAATTAAATAAAGCTTTAGAAAATTTAATGGAATAGGAGTAGGTCCCTAAATCAGTCAACCGTCAATGGTTATAACTCCGGGGTGCTTTCCACACAGGCGTCGTCAGGTTCCAACCCGTGTCGTGAACCTTCGTGACTCGCTATGCCGAGGATCCGAACGGATCATCCGTAGGAAGTCACGCGACGGCATCTGTCGATCGGTCGCGTCAGATGAGCTGACTACAGCATTAGCTGACAGCAGAAGCCACCATCATGTTATTCGGGGTTTTGGTCCGTGAGAGTCGGACACTCCCACACGGGTGCGTGGATAGTACATTAGTTTTTATCCCTCTCCCGCAAGGAGAAACCTAAAAAAAAAAAAAA
>BGZK01002808.1:0-41443 GCA_005406025.1 Eumeta japonica
CGTTCATATATTTCGCTATAAATTGATGGCTATTGAATAGTGTAAATTATATTTGTTTGGAAAATTTGTTGTTTGAAAATATTAAATTGTGGTTTCAATCAACAATAATACAAACCCAAATTGTATCTGACCAGTTTCTATAAATAAATCTATTCTAAGTTAATTTGTTTTATTGTGCTTGTTTGTAATAAATGTATTTTTGCTAAAAATTAGCAAATGTGTTTCCTATGTTAAAGCTTACTTATTATACAATGTGACTAGTTGTGTACTCCAATTTATTTAATTTTCATTTTACAAATTTATTGTGGAATTGGTCTAATTTGTGCGATATTTACCGAAACAGAATAAAACTGCTGTACGCAACATTATTATTTGTATATCGCCCTTGTAAGCGCATGCGATATGCCGGGCGTTAAGGATTGTATGACATCAGCTGAAAGTGACCGACGCAAACGCATTTTGTCGGTCACATTTGTTAACATTTTAAGAAATATATTTTTTTGTCTTATAGAAGTAGTAAAACTAAAGAGTTATATATGTTATTCTAATATTTGATCGTGATTATGTAAATGGTCACATTTTGTGTTGAATAAATCCTTCATAAAATTATTAAATTCACTGCAAAAAAATTACATTAAGTACTACTAGAAAAACTAGTAGACAACTAACTAAAAAATAATTAATTCATCATATCAAAATGTAAATATCTAATACTACAATAAATATTTGTGATTTGGTTCCTATGCTTTTTTTTTATTTAAGTAAGATTATCATTGATAGCCATATTACTTTAAGATCCTTGTAATTTATTTCAGCATTTACAATTATTAAAAAACAAGCATGATTAAGTAATTGTTTATTTAATAATATTTTACTACCTTCCACAATACTTCTTCTGTGTGGATATATATGGGTCAAAATGAAAGTCCTTAGAAAATTAAAACTGAGTAAACTCGAGCAAATTATTTCCATTATTATTGTTTTTACAAAATAATATCTGATAAAATCTTTTTCTCAAAGAAATATTATTTTTTCGAAACAAGAGGCAAATAATTTTCAGTGTACCAGTCTGCAGTGACTTTTTTATCTTCTAAAATACTTGTTGCATAATGACCTGTCATTCCAAAGAATGACGACACCATCTTTTTAATAAAGCTTCGACATCATTTTACTAGTAGGCAACTCCTCGAAAAGAAACATCCACTGAGCCGACTTGTGGTTTTGGGACAGTCAATCCAGCTTTTGCCACCTGTAAGTCCTGTAACTATGCCGTAGACAGTCACCACTAACAAACCTTTGCATCATTTTGCGGCATCAACTGACAGGACGTAGTTTTTGAGTTTCGGTCAAATTATGAGATTTCCACCGAGTACAAAGCTTCCTCACCGCTAAATGTTCATGATTTTGTGTACTTAGTCATACCGATGCCTAAGTTTTCCGAATCTGCTGGTTACTTTTTGTTAGTCTATTATGAGCCGCACAACATTGATGTTATCTTCGGCCATCGCCATAGAAGGACGTCCTAACCCAGATTGTCAGTCAGATTAGTGCGACCACGTTTGAACTCGTTAAAACAGTTAGAAACAGTGATAAGGTACTTCATCATGAAAGACCAACTGAAATCTGTTATAAATTTCTTATTGCCATAAATGGTAACAAAATTCATAGAAAATAATTGCGCGAAAATTTTCTCGCTTTAAGTCCATTTTGACGTTAGACAGTTTCCCTTTTGCCGTCAGTTTGAAAAAAAAAAATTACAGATGCATGCAATATACATATTAAGGTCGGCAAAGAGTGTATTTTTAAATCTAAATGTTTTTATAAACTTGCCCTGTTAGTATGTGTGTGTGTGTGTGTGAGAGAGTTAAATTTTGAAAGCTAAATCTAAGCTAGTTCCCGTTTCCCACAATTGAACTGAAAATAGGTATACATGCGTAAAATCAGATGACAATGCAATATTATTGTGAGATGGAGCTGATCTGATGATGGAATCGGAAGGCGACCATAACGACATAAAACGATTCAACTCCATTGAGTTTGGTTTCGTTTGATTCGTTCTGACAAGGACTCCAGTCCCAGATGATTAGATTTTTTTGGATCCAGTGTCTGATCATGGAGCTGAAAGGTGACCATAGGAACTCTTAAACTAATTAAGATAACCCTATCAATTTTAGTTTAATTTATTTTGTATTGGGAAGTACTCCGATGCTACATGATTTTAAGGGTTTGAAAATAGAAACGATAGGTGACCATTGATACTGAGTAATAAAACGACTCAACCACATCGAGTTTCGGCTCGTTTGTTTCGTCTTGATGATGTTCAGGGGTCTGATGATGATGAAGAAGCTGAAAGGTGGCCATAGGAAATTTATAAAACCACGAAACCCATCAAGTTCTCTAGATTTTCCAGGGCCTGAAGATGAAGCTGAGAAGTAGTCAAAGCAACTCTGTTATAAAACGCGTTTTTACGGGTGAAATGAGCTTGATTTAGAACAAAATGTAGGGTTTTTTTATAATAAATTGAATGTCAAGAAGAATCTTAGCTGAGAAGTTACGAAGCGAATAATGAATGCTACGCTAGTTAAAAGCCTATAAATGTCACAATACAAACGTGCACGTAGAATGTGTTCCTACATCTTTTGCATTGAACGCTTTTTCAATCCCAATCTCATTCTCGCCTTCATTTTTGATTTCAGTACTCGTCCTGATTTCGATCCCGGTTGAGCTGTTGATTTTGAGTCCCACACTTGGTTTCGAATTTCTCTCTGTTTTTCAGTAGGTTTTAGTTTCAGCAAATATTATTTGCTTTGTAATTTCAAGACTAAATTTTTTATAAGGATAATTTTTTCGTGATATCCGATTTAAATGCAATAAATCCTTATGTCACTCCAAGCCAAGTTCTATCTTTTTGTAAAAATTACATTAAAATCTATAAAATTATTTCGAAATAATTTCAGATTTCAGAAAATATAAATATTTTCAAAGATGCATGAACAAACAGATAAAAGATTTTAAAAATCGTAGATTTTTTTTCTTATATTACCTTACTCTCATCGTCCCCTTCCTATTTTCCTGGATACCTTTAATGTTTCGACTATTTGATTATATGTATAGAATTAGATATATGAAAAATATTTGCAAAGAGCTAGATTGGTACAACGATGCATCAATGAATTTTGAACTAAAGTCAAATTAAATTACTTACTCCCTTATTCGAAGAACACGTTGTGCTGTCGCCATTTGCATGAAAGCGGTTGTTTTAGTAACCTTCGCCACGAGAGTACGGCGCTTAAGCGAGTGAAACTCCTCGATCTTAAATGCACCTTTTTGTGAGAGGATGATTGATCTTGTAGTGTGATATAACATTAATAGTCCCTTTGTGTCTAATAAACATTTTCACCTTGGTAGTAGTTTAAACATTTTCAACTTGGTAGTAGGATTGTGGCAGGAATTAAATTGAGATTGGCCTTGGATTAAATCGAAATAACGATCAGAATTCATATCAAAATAGAAGCAACACAATTTTATAGAATTCTAATACTTTCAGCTCTATTAATAAACGTACGTATATTAATAGTATAATAAAAGTAACGTAATAAATATTTTGAATGAAAGATTAAAGGGTAATACTAGCCATTTTTATTTCACAAATAATATTTTAATCACAAACCATATTTTGTTTTACAGTATTTTTTTTATTGAAATATAATTGATCACAACATTAATTATATTTAACACCACATTTTTTTTGTTGAAAGTTGTCTTAATTTTGTTCCAAAATACAATAATAATTACAATCTCGACATTACTTTGAAGAAGGAAAATAATAGAAAGCAATCACATTGAATAATTTTCTTCCAGTACAAAACCTAAGATTTTAACAAACCATACAGTGTTTGTTAGGTATAGCATGATATAAATTCTAGTTCTTAACGCGAGTAGAAAACGCTTCCGCCTCGTTAAAGGTAAATCGATCGGCATCGTTCTCCCATAAGAGATGATTTTTTTTAAGACCAGTGATAACGATATCATAAATCATCACGTTCTTCAGTTAGTACGTTCGTAAGCCAAATACCATGATGACTTCACAATTCGTGAGCCTAGCGTTGGGCGTGACCTCATCGTAAAGCTGAAGTCCTCCAAAAAGTCAGTCAGTTGCGAGGTCGTCCCTCTGTCAGTCAGCCACGGCGCTCGTATTAGAACTAACTGTAATAGACCTTCTTCTGTCCGATGCGCACAGTCTGCTGTTATGCGAATTGCTGTGAGTTGTCTCTTTATTTTCTTGTTCCGTACGTCTTACGCACTACCACCGAAACAGAATAAAACGATTTTAGGAAAAAAAAATAATTATGTATTATTTAAATTCGAATTACAATATTAATATTTGATATATATATATATATATATACCTCTGATTGACTGACCCATTACGAGATGTCCGAAACTATAGGTCCGCTGAATTGAACTTTGGCATAGTTAATCTTTTCAGGATAGGTCCGAGTCTCATGACTTATAGAATTTTATTATGAGATCATAAAATCGATGTAAACAAAATTTTTGTGTTGCAGCAGCAGGCTATTCCTGCCTTTTATAACGCGAACCAACAGCATCTTTCAGAGATAAATTTAAAGAAATTAATATTTTAACTTTATCTTCACAATACATCTGAGAAAACCTAGAATATGTCAAAAGAAATATAAAATCGTTCAAAAAAATGAGCGACCTTCATAACATTGACACTAAACATAAAAATGACCTTACTGCTCATAAAACCAGACTCAGCAAAATTAGCAAATTATTTAAATGGAAATGTGTGCTCTTTATAATAAGGTTCCAATGGAAATTAAAAATGTGCCGTTCCACGAATTTAAAACTTTCATTAAAAAAAAGTTATATCGTAAGAGCTATTATACCATATCTGAATGTATTTAAAAAACCAGGGTTTAAACTGCTCGATTATATTGACTAGTCCATCCTGTATCTTTGAGCAAAAAAAGCGAACCTTGAGTTTTGGTTAAGAATATATATCGGTGTTGGCGCGCAAAACCGAGAAAGACTAGTTTGTAAATTCCGACTTTCTGCCTTTACTGAGTAGTAATTTTCTTGTAACATATTTTGTAAGAGAGTAACATAAACTGATCCATAAATCATTGAGATTCCGTCTAAAGACACCAAGTCAAAACCTTATGCGGTTTTTTAGCAACAAATAATAAAAACAAACTGGCTAAGAGCATGTTGAACCATGCTCATTATAGGGTTCCGAAGCCATTATTACAAAGAAATGCACTACAAGTGAAAAAAGTACGTCGTTATACTTTTTCTATGTTTCCCGCACAGAATAGTTATAATAGTACTATAGTTACATATAACTAGAAAAACGAGTAGGTATGTCGACTATTACTATTAAACTAGTGTAAAGGAAAGCGCATTAGCGAAAGAGCATATCTTCATTGCACAGATTATTTAAGTATTAGAATTAATTAGTGCTTGATATTTCTAACAGCTGCTGCATCGCACGAGTCTTATAACGTTGTTTCAACTTAGGCCCGCATATAAATTAATGATGGTTATTCATAGTGTAGTCGATCCCAATTTTCTGAGAAGATGTGTCGCTTAAAGGAGACTGGCTTTGTGAAACATGATATTTTTTTCAGGCCGTTTGTCGGTCTGTTTATTCTAACTTGGACCTCCTCTTGCGTGACTGGACCAAGCGATGAATTCAAATTTTTAGTTTTAGTTTTTTGTTCAACACTAGACCAAGAAACAGATAGCGTCACTTGGCTTATCATAGCCACTTGATCCATTTTGCAAATCGAAACTAACCGCAAAAATGTATCTTAGGTTTGTTACACATATTACACTAAGTCGTATACTTAGCATTTAAACTTCCGATGATGGTGTCCGGTTCACAAATATTGTTACGAGTCTACATAATAAAATGCTTCTTTAAGCATGTTAATAAAAAACAATTTCAATGACGAGACAGGAAAATTGCTTTTCGCAAAGTAACCCTCTTCTTCGCGAAAAGCCAATTATAAACAAATTCCTCCATTTTTACCATGTTTTTAGTAACTCGCTATTGTATGTCCGTCCGGGCGGAACTCGGAAACACATCTAGCTTCCTGATAAGATAAAGACTTAAAATTTTGAACGTAATTCAGAATTGGATGACAATACAAGATAATGTGAAAATAAAACCGTAAGAAAAATACCGTTAATATTTTTTTTTCATATTTTACAATTATCATGGTTGCGGTTGCTGAGTGTGGATAGGTGTGGGTCTTTATAGATGTGTAAGTGGGTGTGGGTTGTTGTATGGATGAAAATTAGCTTTCATAATTCTTTGTTTGTTTGTTTAAATAAATTTTTAAACTCGATTGTAACTAGACAAATTATTAATAAATAATCAATTGTTTAAATCATTAAATCTCTCTGATGGTAAAGGTGCCATTCAACTCAAACGACGTCTAGAAAAAGCAAAGCGACTTACGACACTTGAACAGGAATTGGAAGAAGATCGTTCTGCAAGTTTGGCGAAACGTCGTTAACAAGCAGCAGAAGTTTCTGTAAGTCTGCACAATATCAAACGTATACTAATGGTAAGAAACGTAAAGCTCATTTAAGATCCATAGAGAACCTGTGTGTACTTTCTCCTCGATCTGCCAATGATGCACGATGGCACGCTCAAGAAAGAGTAATTAAATCAGTAGACCGGCTAAGAATCTCTGAATCAAGAATCAGGAACATGAAGCGAGAAAGCGATGTCAACGTAAGGCATATGTTCCACGAGTAGCTCTTGAATCAGATTTTCACTCAACTACTTTTCGCGCCAAGTTTTGTAATATTTGCCAAAGATATGCTATTCTAATTAGGTAATAAAATATTTTATATTTTAAAATCGATTACAGTGCAATTACATGGAAAGTTACAAGCTATTTTATTTATTTATTTGTAAATAAATTTAATACAAGTGTTATAGCAAATCATTCCATAAACATTTCCTCGTGCTTTTCATAAATTTTAGTGGTCATCCTCGAAATCATGTCTTTATTTGGATTAAAATTTACACAATTTTCTGAATTCCGACTGATTGGTGACCAGAGAGTTCCTCTGCTTAGTTTTTATATTATTAATTTCACTGAACTTCCGTTCGCATTTAGCGTTCGAATGCAGCAAAGTTAATATTTGCAGCATAAAATGAGGCAGGAAGTGAAATTTATTGTCTCCGTTGTCATCTTTCAATTGAGATAACTGTTGCCAAAACACGTCTGCTGGTTGATTTGCATTTGACTGTTTTTCATTCGCAACAGTAATAAAGGCACTCCATTCGTTGCCTAACGTCTGTTAGTCATTAAATGCTTGGGCTTTTAGCCTTGGTAACACTGCAAATAGTGAAGACAAAGAATGTTCTTTATCAGTAGATAAGCAAGAATCAGGATATAACTTTGTGATTGAACTCAAAACCTGGTCACTTAGGCTGTATCGTTTCTGAATACTTACGCATGCTTTAACGATAAAATTGAGACATTTCTGTTTCAATATCGTGACTTCTTCAATATTCGCGTGTAACTCTGGAACAACAAGTTGATTAACGACACCAAATCCTATGTATATGTCTTTCAAATTTATGAATTGTAGAGTATCAGTAGGATCTATTCCGTCGAGTGGGGTGTTTCTGAGATGATTCGGGGTTATTATAGGGATACTACTTCTCTATATAGCTGTCATTTTATTATGGACTTCAATGATAACCGGATCTTCACTTTGGAAAACTAAATTTACACGAGTAAATTTGAGAGCATCCAACATAAAAAATAAAATCATTCAAAAAATTGTGTATTGTATGGCATTCTTGATCTTCCATCCACTTATCCTCAAAATACAATTGCAGAACATTCAATTGTTTCTTTATCCTGTTTACAACATTAGACAGCGATAACCAAAGCGTTTGGGCTGGATGCAGTATTTTGTGTACGTCGGTGTCAGTAAATGACTGAAATTTTTTGAACTCTGCTTGACGTTTGCTACTATTTTTAAAATAATTGTATATTAATCGAGTCAATTTTTCTACATTACGAGGCAATTCTTTACAAGCATCGGCGGCGCATAAGCATAAAGAG
Source organism: Eumeta japonica (assembly GCA_005406025.1). Taxonomy (NCBI): domain Eukaryota; kingdom Metazoa; phylum Arthropoda; class Insecta; order Lepidoptera; family Psychidae; genus Eumeta; species Eumeta japonica. The sequence goes on from BGZK01002808.1 coordinate 8,121, forward strand.
TGGCACAGGCATTTTATGATGATAACTGGTATTAGACAGCTGTGCCTAGCAGGGCGTAGCTGTTTAAATCGCGAGGACGTCGAATTAGAACAGCCCATCATAGTATTGCAGCCATCGGATCGAAACTAGATTATATTTTCAAAAGGCACAAAACTGTCTTGAAATGACTTTATTATAGAATTGTATAATTTTTCAGCCTTAAGTGAGTAATCACCAGCCAGATCCGCGCTTTTATTATCAAAAATTTGAATCAGATCCCAGAATCGATTGACTGTACGCCCTGAATTTGATCATAATATTTTACCATAGCAACATTGGTACTTTCATCTACCATTATAGAAATTTTTTCCCGTTTCAAATCATCGATTACATAATCTTTCTCAGATGCTCCGACTATATTGTGTATTACCGCTTGTAAATTAATATCTTTAAGATTGATGTTACTGGAAATTTTAAAATCTGGAAATATTTTTGTAAGTAAATCTACGAGAAGATGATTACTATATGCGATATTTTGTGCTCTGCCATAAAGGCAGACAATTTTATTTCAGCAATTTTCCGTTGCTCATCATCACTTACACGTTGCTGACTCTTAAAAATATTATCAATGGTACGCACAAGCAAAAGGCAAAGAAAGCGTTTATGTTTAGCACCTTCGCTATGTCTTCTAATTGCACCCAAGTCAACAATTAAAGAAGAATCGCAAACAGTGCATACGCATTTGTAAGAAAATTTTTGATCTCGTTTTAGTCAATTACGGAAGTCTTGTAATTGGAACCATTCATCATGAAATTTTTGCCTATATTTCTTTTTTGCACTTGACGGACCAACGCCGCGCACTTCACTTTCCTCATTACTTGAGCTCATTTTTTACAGTAAGTAATATGGCATTCAGTTTTAAGATCATGTCTTACTACAGGTAGAAAGAAAACAAATCTAAGAGTAATGAAATAGACGGAAAATAAAATAATCGTTCGTAAAGCTTCTTCGTGAGACAGAGATGATTAGATTTTTTAAGTTGCTTTTGAGCTTGCTCAGGCAGTGTGATTTCATTTATTGTGGAATTCCCTGGAAAACTGTAAGAGGCAGGCAACGACTCTACCCAAAGATAAAGCTACTTTATTGTTTGTGGATAAACATTCAGGTACATTTCGATTTAACGTAATTGATTTGATAAATTTAGCTGTTCGGAAAATAAATACAGTATATCCATACACTGTATTTTGTCATTACAGTATACCGTAAAAAAGTCAAAATTACAGTAAATCTAGTGTAGTTACAGTATTACAGTCAATCTGGAGGCACTGCTTCCAGGTGATGTTCCTGATGAAATCGTAGCCCTTATTGAACCAGAACAACGTTTACTTCAACGCCTTATTCCGTACATAAAGGATCAAAATCCTGGTAAATTTGGACAATACGGTATCAAAGAACATGCAACATTATTTGCTTTTGATATTTTTGAAGGTAGGGAAAAAAATAATTATTTACTTTGTTAATAATTATTTGTTTTATTTCATCATATATTATGTAAAGGATGAATGTTTTTTTCATTGATAGCTACTCTCTACCACTTATTTTATAACTGTTGCATGCACCCCACGTTTTGAATTATTTAAAGATTTTGTAATGAGAAAATAAAAGTAAAATGGCTTCTTTTTGTTTCCCAGAATTAATACTTTGATAATTTATAACTTTTTAAGTATTTCAAAATTACAATTTATCTCTTTTTGCAGTCCATGCGTAAGTAACGTGCGATAAACACACATTTTGTTGCAAACGATTTTATACTTACAGGGAAGTTCGAAAAAATGTTAGTATGAAAAATAAAGAGTTTCAAAAAAGTTCCTACAAATCGGCAATTTCATAGGCAAAGATCTAATATTAATATGAAATGCCCAGTAGTTACTACCTAACGATGTGTTCGTAAAATAGTATAAGTACCTAATTAATTAAATGATTTTTGTGTTATTATTTTACTTTATTTATTTCACAACAGCGGCTTTTACAGGTTACCTAATACAACAGAACCTTAAACTTAATAATTCTAATATACAGGCAGTTTGGTAATATCCGCATCAAGCAAATATGGTAGTTAAGGTAACATGGGTGCATCTCAAATTATAAAAACCACAATTTAAATTGCTCATTTTTATAAATAATAATATTTTTTTAATAGTGGCTGAAAATGGTGTATTGTTTTTGATTAATAATGAGATAGTTTTGACTTATAACTAAAAATAGTAATCCGTTGGCATCTAAGATTGTTATTTTAAAAATCAAAATTTCTCAGCCCTTTGGTGGTTTTTACTTTTAATAATAATTTTCCGAGGTGGTATTTATGCTAACCCTTTTTATATATATTACACAGATATTATTACAGATACAGGTATTATTACCAAACATCCTGCATAAGGTAATATATTCTAGTGACAATATTTTGATATCTTGAGAAACATGGATCAAAAACGAGAATTTTTTTTTCCTTCCTTATACTAAGTACTCTTTTGCTAGCGTACGGTTTTATGGGAAGGCCATCTTCATTTTTCAACCCATGTTTCTTGGGAAAAGTTGGTTACTTTTAGTATTTTAATTACATATTAAAATATTTTCACTTACTAAAATATGACCCTGTATGTCGCTTGAAGATGACATATTCCCGCATTTCATCAAATCCTTAAGAAAGTCATTCATAATTTCAATATTCTCCTAGAAAAAAATCCATGGTTTGATCAGATTCCTGGGTTCATCGGATCTGGGATCTAATTAAATCACCGTTTTTTCAGAGAATTAATGAACCTAGCCATTTTGACATTCTGCGTGATATGATAAAAACTGGGATTTTATGAAATTCCGAATTTTGTAATTTTTCTACGATATAATAATATAAATTCTTAACACTTACCTCAATGTCACTGCTAATCTCTGCACAGCTGGAATCGCAAATCTCATGTTAGTGTCTTGAAGAGTTATTCGAGGGCTCACATTGTTAATAAGTCATCGAATGTGCTTAAAGACATTCGGAAAAAGTAGAAAAATTTTTTGGGATAAAGCCTCAATTCTTCATAAAGTGACACAAACTGGCTTTTTAAATATTGTTGTTCATTAAGGGGATGTACCCAATAGAACTTTTTTTTTTGTTTTTCGCCCTCTCGCAACGCAAATTGCTATTGCCAATAACTTTGAATTTCGATTCATAATTCACTAATACGTGCACATCGCAGCGAATATTATTCACACTGATTTTTAAGCTTTCGTGTGAACACAATTGTTGTGAACGTTAAAAAAGCGCCAATGTCACGTTTTAATGCGACGCTTTTTAAGCTCTCGTGCGAATGAGGCCTAAATCTTACATCTATTTTAATAGCTATTAAAAATTCACAATCACAAGTTTTTAAGATAATCTATATGAAGTTAAAAATCTGAACGTAGTTTCGTTGTTTATAAGGCTTAGGGAAACTATTTTACATTTTTAATTCGTTTTAAAAACCGAGGCACAATATTTTATACATTTCATTTATTTTTTCCTTTCAGTTTCTTCTAGCTCATGTTTCAAATCGTTCTTTTTTGCACTCTGTGGTTGGTCTTTGATAATGGCAAATCCAGCAATGCTTTCTTCTTTTTAGCAACTACTTTATTTACTTCGAAATTCCACCATTATTTATCTTTCTTACTATCTTTTATTCTCTTATTCACTCCATACACCTTTTTTGCCTCGTTTACTAAAGCAGATTTCATTATTTTCTACCATTCGTCAAGTTTTTTCTAGACGTTCATACTGTTTGTTTTTAACCAAGCTATCTTTCAATCGCAATATATACTTCGCAATACATCTTTTACGTTTGTACCCTAAAGATTACCAATTTTTATTCGTTATAACTCGATAGTTATACCTTTAATATAAAGATAAACATTTATTTCCACAGACCATTAAGAAGTGGTTTGTGCCAACTTTGACATTATGCTACACTCCCATATCCAGATTTACTTTCCAATCGATCGCACTTTCTGATATTCATCCCTCTGTGCACCCATCCAGCTATTAAAATCAGCTAACATGACGACCTTTCGTTTCCATTACATTTCACTAGCATATTCTTTACATTAGCCGAAAACTTCTCCCTCTTCTCAAGCGGTGTGGACATATCTAAAATGTACAAGCCTAAAATAAAAATCAGTGTCAGTCCAATTTTGACTCGGAGCCATATGAGCCTTGGATTTACACATTCGTAACCTATTACGCGCTTAGATAATCTTTCCGATAGGAATAAACCAACGCCCCAGCATCTTCGTTGGCTCTGGTCAATGTCAGATCAATAACTCTGGATTCGTATTTGATAACCCTACCACTACTTTTCCTTTTACTCTCAATCATGTATAGAATATTGAATCGCCAATCTTGCATCAATTTGCAAACATCATCAATTTTATGATTTATATTTCCAGACGCCTTTAGAGCACCGAAACAGACTTCTTTAGTCCAGACTAAACAAAACCAGGTTAGTTGCTCTGGATGATAACCAGTGAGTTATTATCCAGAACAATGATAAGGATACTTTCGACGATCTGTTTCATTGTTTCGTCGATTAGCCTTCCAAAATTTATTCTTATAATTAGAGTTAGTCCATTTATGCTATTTGGGCATGTGTGAGTTTAACTTATTGAGTGTTTGTCCTAAATAGCACGTTTTTTTGTTCAGATTTGTAGATTTTGAGAAAACGAGCTCGGAGTGTTACACAGACAAACAAAATAGTGATCCAAACACTTCATCCTGCACGCTCCTTTTTATGCAGTTGGAGGCAGACGTGGTCCATAATAAGGACAGTATCTTAACTTATGTAGTGATTATATCGTACGCTGGCGTCAGACCCCGTAAAACGTCAGACACGATCTGATACATCGAGCTGTGGTGTCGAGCGATGGCCGATTACAATTTAGTAAAACGCAATCAAAATTGTGCAGATGGAAATTTTGATAGCAAATTGTAAATAATTTAGGAAATCGACGAAATAAAATCTGTAGTAGTCTGAAATCTGATACGCCATTCAATGATATCCAAATAATATGCAAAACTTTTAATTCTGCAGACCATGACAAAGACTTTAAGCTATGATATTTATCGATGTTTCTTTGGGTTTCTCGAATTCAAAAATGCTGTATTCACAAAGATCAAAGACTTATCTCTAAGCTTTTTAAACTCAAAATTCGACAAAATAATTGAACATTTTTGATATTTTAGACCTTAAAATCTATAAAAATGCACGTAGCAGTAAATTATTGATTTTGAGCTTAATCAAAAGTTTCTCCAAGAGATGCTTAAGAACTTTTTCAAGCTCTCCGAACTCAAAAATTTAATTTTATAATACATTTTTAACTGTTTTAATTCAAATATCTAAATTTGTTTAGATAGAAAGTTATTTATTTGTTTAATTTTAAAAATGATATCTATCGAATATATTATTAGATTTTGATTTGCTTTACAGCATTCAACACAATTTTTTAAGCAAATGGAGTTGATGGATACTTATAATCAATCCATCAAAAACTTTAGAGGTTATATTGAAAAAAAAATTGTTTTTTGCAAGTTTTTCGTTAGCCATATCTCTGGAACAAACTAAAAAAGTATAATGTCATTTGCAACGGTTTGTCTTGCTTAGGAGAGCTAGTTAGCTTTAGGCACTTATCGATAAAGCAATTTAATAAATATTAAAAATAAAGTTTTTTTTGAGATTCCTCAAAATCTGCCGAGCAAAACGATTTCAAAATTTCGGAATTGCAATCGGAAAAAACGCATATAGAAATGTAGAGGACAAATTATCAGTTCTCGTTAGGTACCATCACCTGATGGTCTATTTCTATTTAAATGTCTACATCCGGATGTAGTAGTTTTTCTCCTCTAGCTGGACGCCAAAAACCGAAAAACATACCTTTTTTATTGTTCAACGCGAATGGCTTATTAACAAATATTCATGAACTAATAAAATGTATGTCGGAGTACGGGATCGATATCGCGTTAATCCAAGAAACTTTTAAAGCCAAGTAGGCCCAAAGCGTGTGCCATCGCAGGTTATGTACAACTACGAACAGACAGGACGCTCGGTAGGAAACAGGGGGTACAGCCCTCTACTATAGTCGCTCCTTACACTGTTGCCCAGTAGCTATTCCTAATCTTATTAATATGGAAGCCACGGGTTGTAGACTCGCTATGACGGGTCACGGTGTGCTCGTCATTGTCTCGGTCTATCTCCCGTCTCCCAAAAGGTTGCTCCGGCGCAAACTGAGCCCTCCTTGCCTTAGGCGACACCGTCATCCTTTTCGGCGATTTTAATTGCAAAAGCACCAGATGGGATTGTCCATCTAATAATTACAATAGAAATAAACTTAATCGACTCGAGGACAGACCCGATTTCGAAATTATCGCCCTACGGCGACTTACATTCCTGATAACGTAAGAAATAGGCCATCCACATTAGATATTGCTCTAATAAAAGAAGTCGCACTGTATTTAAATCGTATTGAGACCTTACATGATCTCTCGTCTGACCATCGGACAGTAATGTTAAATATGGGACCTCCCGACGGCGAGAGGCCTAATCCCACAATAAAAATCACATGTTGGAAGAGAGAGTCAACCGCACTTGAGAAAATCGACACTCCATCCCTCAATAGTATCCCAGATGACATCAGTACAACAAATGAGATTGACTCTGCTATAGGTGCTCTTACCAGATACGTCAGGACAGTGGTCGGGAGATGCGAGAGGGAGGTTCCGACATCCTCAGATAGCCGAAAGTTTCCGCCCGACATCCTCGGATTGATAAGAGCAAAGAACGCAGCTATAAGCCGCGTGAGCGCATATCCTACTCCAGAATACAGATTCAGAGTGCGAGCTCTCCAACGCGAAGTGGAAGCTCGTGTTCAGGAATTTCGAAATGAGAACTGGAGCGATCTCATGGAGAAAATTGTACCCACACATAAAGAGTTTTAGAAAGTCACCAAAGCACTTAAAACAGAGGGGTATATCCCTATACCCCCACTCAAAAGACCAGATAATTCTGTTGCTCTAGACGACGCGGAGATAGCGGAGTGCCTTGCAGACTCTGTAGAGGTTCAATGCTCTCACGCTTTCCCTCCGCATGACATTGCTCATTTTAATCTCACCAAGGAAGAGGTTCTTCTCAAAACCTCCCTCGAACCAAAAGACTATTTGCCTCCCGTCTCAAACAGCGAAGTCCAAACGCTAGCGAAAACTCTTAATACCAGAAAGGCACCGGGTCTCAATGATATCAGTAACAAAGCAATTAAATGCTTTTCTTTGCCCTTACTGGGCTTACTGGTCGCGACTTTTAGTGCCTGCCTAAAAATTGCTATTTCTTTCCTGCCTGGAAGAAGGCGGAGGTAATAGGTATTCACAAGCCAAGGAAACCTCGCGACCTCCCTGCCAGTTATAGACCGATCAGCCTCCTGAGCGGTCTGGACAAACTTCTCGAAAGAATTCTCAAAATTCACCTTAGCGATCACCTCCTAGGGAAAGGCCTTATCATAGATGAACAGTTCGTTTTTCGTCCCGTCCATTCATGTCCACAACAAGTCCTCCGTTTAGTAGAATATGCCACGAAGGGCTTTAAAACAAAACAATAAACTGTAGCTGTTTTCTTTGACGTAGCCAAGGCCTTCGATAGGGTATGCCACGCGGGTCTGATTTATAACTTTATGCACTCCAAGTGCTAAATCGTCCTATAATTTATTATTCAAAATAACTTAAATAATAAACACTTAACTTTTAGACATGAGCGTACTCATTCGACCAACGTCCTATCAGAGCAGGAGTTTCTCAAGGCTCCTCCCTTTCTCCCCTGCTGTACTCCTCGTACACGAATGAGATACCGCGACCGTCGTCCGGCGTCCAACTCTCGCTAGTCGCAGATGGTATCGCGCTCTATTATAGAAATAGATATAGGAAATCGACCTTCCTCTACCTCCAGAGGGCTATTGATGAGTTAGGTCAATGGTTCCGTAACTGGAGGATAAAGATCAATCCCGAAAAATTAGCAGCTATACAATTCAAGCATACAAGATTAAGAGCCAACATATTGTTGACTCTGACACTCCCGATTTAAAATTGTTGAACGCGAACATACCGTGGCAACGTACCTATAAATATCTAGCAGTTACGCTGGATAAAAATTTATTTCCGAAATCATATCGAACATGTTAGAAAAACTGAAATTTCTACAAAGCGAGGCTCGGAGACATGCTCGATAGAAAAAGTAAACTATCTAAGCGCAATAAGCTTACTATTTACAAAATGTGCATTAGGACGGTGATGACTTACGCATCTCCTGTCTTTGCTCACGCCGCTACTAAAGCACTGAATAGGTTACAAGTCATACAGAATAAATTCTGTAGAACAGCCACAGATGCACATTGGTGCGTCCGTAATTCCATTCTTCACAGGAATTTAGAACTCCTTACTTTATCAAAATAGATGAAGGACGCATCGAAGCAATTCTTCGATATCGCAGGATCTAATCCCAATGCGCTCCTTCGTGCAGCTGTAGATTACGAACCACCACATTCCAGCCATTTTATCCGTGGCCTACGGATGTACTCAATGATCCACCTGACGCTCTTACAGCGGCAGCTGAAAGTCTCAATGAAGTTAACGATATGCATAACTGACTAAGTATAGGATCTCCTATTAGTTAGGTCATTGATCTAAGATCCCTTATTCCACCTGGCCGCCGCTAACCGCTTCCTTGCCGCGTAAGAGGAAAGGAAACCGACCCATGACGGTTTCCTGTAACATCTATGCCGAGATGACTCCCTTCAGGTGTCGTCTCGGCACCTCCTATTCGTCGCAAGCGAGAAAAAAAAGCTCTTTCTTGTTTATGCGATAATTTGACTATAGCGCCACAAACTTCCCTAGACGATCACTGTTGTGATCGTACGTCCGAAATCTCTTCACACCTACAAGAAAGAATATTAATATTTCTTACGCAATTTCCGACAGCACATGGCAGGCAAGCGGGTAGGTGCTTCCGTGTTTCACACACAACAGTATTGCGCATAATAAAATTAGATGACAGATGTGAACAAAACATAAAACGACTGTGTGTTTGTTTAGTGTTGAATGAAACACTTGTATAAAATCAGAGACTAATTTAATACAATAATATCGTCGGCGACGTTTACGTCACTGACAACAGCAAGAATCATTTGTAGGTGACTAGATAAATTCTTTAAAAATAATGCATTGCATAGCCTGTTCGTCACTCTGTCTGGCGCGACGCGGGACGCGTGGGCACCGTCTGGCTGAGCATCTCATAGAGCTTACTTTATTATTATTTCATATTAGTTATAAGCACATTTTCATTGATATATATTTCTTATTGCTACTTTGGCAAAATTGTACTAAAAAAGGAGGAGATTATGAACATTTGCGGAAAAATGATCTTTATTATTGTTATTCTTGAGTGCTTTATATTAGGTCCTTACCTATGAAATTGGCGTTTTGTTGAACTGACCACTGACCATTGATCTCAAATATCTGGCCTTTGGCTAGGAATTCCAAATTAAACTTTATTTTAATTTTAGGCTTGTGTGTGTTCCGAAATTACTGATTCATTTGTTTCCACGCCATTTGATTTTTCTTTGACATTGGTCTGTTCACAATATGGAAAACTTAAAATATCGCGTTATTTACGAATACGAGTTCCACCGTGGCACCGAGCTGCAAAAACAGCTCGAAGGATTAATAATATATATGATGAGGAAGTTAGTGTAAAGGAAAGACGGTACTTTTTGGTTCCAACGTTTTCGTTCCGGAAATTTTAACCTACGGAACAAAACCGTGGATGACCGGAGACCCCAGTTGACAACAAAACTCAAAACGATCGTGAAAGTAGATCCATCATAAGCCACGTAAGAGTAAGCAGCAGTTTTCGGTGTGACAAAACAATTTTGACTCACTTGAAACAAATTGGAAAAGTAAAAAGCTCAAGAAATGGGTACTGCATGAATTGAGTGAAGCACACAACAAACACGCACTGAGTGCTGTATTACATTACTAAACTATCACAATAACGAGGGAATTTTGAATCATATTGTCCCTGTGATGAAAAATGGATTCTGTACAATAATTGGAAATGTTCATCACAGCGGTCGAACCCATAAAAACCGGCTAAATTCTGTTCCTAGCAAAGTTGACTCAGAAAGTACTGATATTTGGTAGACCAGTGATGGTGTCATTCACTACAGCTTCTGAAGATTTAGCCAGACGATTATGGCCTATCTGTATTGTCAACAATTGGAAATCATGATGGAAAAGATCGCTATTCAACAACCGAAACTGGTTAATTGCTCTAGCCCACTGCTGCTTCAGGACAACGCTAGACCACGTACTTCACGAAAAACGGTTGCTAAATTAGATGAGCTGCGATTGGAATTTCTCCGACGCTCACCATACTCCCGAGACCTTGCTCTAAGAGATTACCATTTTTTTCGCTATGCGAACAACTTCTTTCAAGGAAAAAAAAATCAATTCCAATGGGGCAGTCCAAACTGCCTTCTAAGATTTTATTGATTTTCGCTCCTAAAATTTTTCTAGTTATGGAATCAATGAACCACCTATAAAGTGGTGAAAATTTACGAATAATAATAGTACATACTTCGATTGATTAAATGTATAACTTCGTATATATTTTGCTTTATTATTTGCATATAAAACGTCAATTTCATATGTAAGGACCTAATATAATTTGATAACATAAGACTAGACGATTTAGTCAGGGATTTTCCACAAAAAAATCGTTAGTAAATTGCTTAATGACTTATCGTCGATGACTATCATCGACACTACTTTTTTGGGCGCATCACAAGGTCCATATATTGTAAAAGGACATGGGCAACATCTATTGAAAAACTTTAGCATCGTCTCGCAGTAATCTATGAAGTATTTATTTCAGTTTTGAAAATATTGTATTTTATATTTCAACAAAATGCGCTAGTACTTGCCCATGGCTATAATGTGTAATTTTAAGCAATATACCATTGAAGTAATGAAGCGATCCCATAATTTATTCCTGAGTTAGACAGATATTATATGCAAGTATAGTGTGAAGCAAAGTTAGACATTGTTTTAATTGTAGATTTAGTAGACTGTTAAACAAATGAAATTATTTATATAATGACTTTCAAGTTACTGTAATCTTATTTTACCTGCGTAGTGTTTGTAAGAAATGTAATTATTCATTTCACATATCATATAATATTTTAGGCATGTGCAATTTATATACGCCTACTTTTCTAAACAGAAACTCATAGAGCGAACACATGTTTTATTATGTAATACTTATCATACTATCTGTATCATGATAAAAAAAAAAAAACAAAACAAAAATATAAAGTATGCATACTATAATCCCAATTCTAATCATTACAACACATTTTATGCTCCTCTTCACCATCCGCTTCTGACTGCACGCTACTGTAGACAAGAATTCTTTATTTTTTACAACGAGGCCAAACGCCCGTCCGTCTATTCGTCCATCCACTCTTTTCTAGTAGCTATCTACATTCTCTACATACATTGTCATTCAGTCATCCACCCATCTGGTCTTTATATCCATCTGAGGTTCTTTTATTATACATCTGACTATCCACTTCCCCTACACAACTCAGCCCATCTGGCTATTCGTCCATTCACCCACGCGTCCTAATAACCCCACCGGCCTTCCATTTTATTTACCCATAGGACCATGACCATGCATCCATGGGCTATCCATTTTCCATCCATACAGCCATTTGCACAAATTATGCAAACCGTTTCAAAAATTTTTGTTGTATATGTGAACAGATGTAAATATGAACAATCTCTGATTATGATTGAAAATTTTATCACTACATATTATAAAGCAGTCCTCCGCCGCTGTCTGTTTGCGATAAACTAAAAAAGTACTAAACCGATTTTTATGCGGTTTTCACTGATAGAGTGATTCATGAGGAGGGCTTAGGTATATAAATTTATCAAAAAGTGCATGAAAAAAAAAACACCGCGGCCGAAGCTGCGGGTGGGCCGCTAGTTAAAAATAAATTACCACCACCTAACAGGTCCAAATTTTATGGCCTCCTTTTTTTGGCACTAAACCAACATATATTGTGAATATGAATCGTTTTGGTTTGTATATGATTATAGGATTTCTTTATAACTTGACCATGATACCTACTATCGGGTTTATATTTCGTGATCTTTCTTAGTACTTAACTAACACATTAGATCTTAGCATGCTATGAATCATCCAAATATTTTGTAGGAATGAGGACTCAATCGGTCAAGTTGTTCAAAAGCTGTATGGTCGCTAGCAGATGTACATATGATTTTTAAACATAAAGATACACTCATATAGTATAACAATGAAATAAATCTATATGCGTAAATTATTATCTTGGATAATAATCCTTTCAAATTTATTGTTGCTAATTCCTGTAATCTATTTTTAGAAATTCTACCTGATTTTATTTTAACATCTAAATTGTTTCCTTAGGAATTTTATTATATAACCACAATCCCAGCCAATGATGGAATGGCTGACTACACACTTTTTTACACAATTTCTTTTAGCTAAATGTATAACATTGTCTTTTCCAAATATGTGCAACTTATATGTTTGTGAGAATACACAAACTTATATATATATATTGCGTCCTCTAATATTATTTATCTTCTACCAAGAAAAGTATTATCATTATAATGGATTGTATATATGTGATTGAAAAAAGCTAGTCTGTGTAAGATTCTGGCTGTCCAAATTCATGCCAGTATCCTATATACGAGGGGCGGCTGATAAGTCCGCGGCCCAAGGTACTTAGCGATGACTCATTATTTCACAACTATTACCACTAATTGCGACACTTCTTGTTAGTATAAATATAGCTTTTCGTTATTAAAGTCATTAACAAATTATCTGTCGAAGCACAAACGTCATCATGTCAGCCGAATCGTCAAATCTCAGTAATATTGAACATCGCGCCGTAATAAAGCACTTCGTAAAGAAAGGAAAAACGCCCAAAGAAATTTTTGAAGACATGGTATCACTTCTTCAGGAATCTGCGCCTTCGTATACGATGGTCAAAAATGGGCTCGCTTATTTCAACAAGGACGAGAGCTGTGAAGATGATCCTCGCCCAGGGCGTCCTGTGACGGTAGTGACGGAGGAAAATGTTCGAAAAATCGAAAATTAGTACTGGCGACCGAAGAATAAAATTATGGCAGATAGCTGAAGAGTTGCAGATTAGTAAAGAACGAGTTGGAGAAATTATACGTTTGAGCATATGAATATGAGAAAATCAGTGCGTTAGGTACCAAAAAATGATAACGCCGTTTGACAAGTAGCGGCGACTTCAGACAATAAGGATTTTGTTAGTCGGGGATAATATTGAAAATTTGCGACCCATTTGTGTCCGTGGATGAAACCTGGGTTCGTCAATAATGATCCGAACAGGAGTCCATGCAATGGACAAAAAGGAGAAAGGCCGAAGAAATTAAGTTCAAAAAGTCGGCATCGAAGCTTATGGCGACAATTTTTGGGATAGAAGGTGTTTTACTACGGATTACTTGCCAAAGGGGACTACTATGAATGGCCAATATTACGCGAATTTATTGGCTCAGGCACGAGAGGCAATTCACAGAAGCGACGTGGAAGTTATCGCGCGGAGTGCAGTTTTTACAAAACAACCCAAGTAACAAAATGTGGTTTTGTAGTGGTTCCGGAGCCAGGTCTATAACAAGCTAGTAAAAGTTTATAACCACGGAAAAGGGCCCATTTTATAAGCGTATTTTTGCTAATAAAACACTCATAATAGATTTGACGAGCACCACTTAGACCAATAATACACTTATAGTTGGACTACGCAGAACTATCTGCTCCCGCGAAGCCAACTATAAGCATCTAATAGAACCAGACACCACGACTTATGCCCATAATACACTTATAGTTAGACTCCGGAGAACCATTTGCTCCCGCGACGCTCACTATAAGCATTTAATAGAACCAGGCAAGCTTGTAACGTACACCGCGCTTCTGTTACTTTCCTGTTTTGTAGTGTTGTGCGGTTGAGAAGAAAAATAAAAGGTAATTTAATCTATTTTATATAAAACGTATTAACAAGTATTTGGCACGTTATATTACACGTGCATACACGTTTGCACCGCAACCGCGTAAGTATTTTCGGTGAAGTATATTGTGTTTTACATCTCAATTTTGTTCGCCTTTGAACACGGCGTATTTACTAAGTTGTGTTTAAAATAATGTTAGTCCCAACAGCATTGTCGCGCCATATTATGACGAATTAGGGTTCCGCATACAAATGTCTTATGCTTAATTATAATAGCTAAGAGTTTATTATTTTATGTTTTAGTTGTGACTTTATAATGTATATTGATGAAAATGTCATCAACAAAATATGTTGATGAAATTTGGCGTGTGTTCTAAAGGTTTGGGCAAAGGCGGCATAAATGCTTACTATTTGGTCGATTCTTTGTTTGAAAGAAATTTCTAAAGCAAAGTACGTGGACTGGTTTTTCTAAGAAGGAAGCAGTAAAATATTTTAAAGCGTTTACGAGAACGATTTCTTTTTTGATATTATCCATACAACAGATGAAAGTTTTACAAAAGTGGACTGCGATAAATTTTTAAAACCATTTTGAAAATGCTCATAAACGCAGCGAAAGCAATCAGAGGATGTCGGCTCCAAAAGTTAGAGTAGTAAAGAAAAAGCAACAGCAAAACTCATCCAATAGATATGCCAATTGAGAACGTTAACGGAGAGGGTCTGGTCAAAACTATGTTGAGGCCCTGATCAAAATAATGAAGAGAGATCTGACCAAAACAGTGTTGAGATTTCTATCAAAATAATGAGGAGAGGCCTGATAAAAGGCCAAGGGATTCCCGGTAATTGCGTACGTAGTTAATGTGTTCATATGCGCTGAACCTTAGAACATACCTATATTTGGTACCTCGATTCATTTTTTTGTTACTGATTTTTGAATAATCCTAAATTAGGTGGGTATATTTATTGATGGTGGTATTAGTTGTTTCGTAGTTTTTATTTTATTTTCTAAGTTTATTTTAAAGTTGCTTTGGTAACTAAGATTTGTTGGTTGAATAGACGAACACCTATTTAACTAAACGTGAAAAAAGTGATTTTTGATGTACCTATACAACAAAATTTTGTATTGTAGTTAAACAGGTGTCAAGTTTTCCATCACCAGCGTAGATACTTATGAAAAAAGCAAACATTTTTATCTAAGATTTTCATGATTTTGTCTACGAAGCTGACTCAAAAGGTACTTACTTACCTATGACAAAAGGCGGCAGTGGAATTTCAGATACTGAACATAAAATGGGCCAAAACTGGTATTTAGAACTTTTGAACACTTGAAGGCCATTAATATTTATTTTTAAAGAAATTTCGTTAGGTGGGACGAGAGCTCTTCCAAAATATTTTTAAACATTTTTTCAGACCATTATGCCAATATTCCCTGGAGCTGAATATATAACATCCACATTTGTTTATTTATTTGCAGAAGAGTTCTTGCGTCATTAGGGAGGGTATTTTTCAACTTTTTATTTAAAAATTTTAATAATGAGTTTAACGCCACATGTGGAATATTGTGTTCTACACCCCATTCACTAAGGGTACTACGTAGTTTATTATTTTCCTCGTACGTTGAATAGCAGTCACTTTCATCTTCCTGCACAGAATCAGAGTCGTCACAAATATAATCTTCGTCATCATCCGAATCTAAATCACGTGTTGTGGATAAAACCTCGTTTTGTATAGAAACACCACTGCAAACTCCTGGACTAATGTCTTGAAAATTATTATTTCGTGCAGAATCCTCGCCAACTTCTACACAACGTTCTTGGCTCGATATGGATGCACACGGCACACTTATCATTTGTTGGTATATTTTCTGTACTTTCCTCTTATATGAACCGCTTTTTAAATCGCTTCCATTTGTTTTCATCCATTTTGTAAGATATAATTTAATAAGAACCCAATGACTCAAAAGAAATCAAAATGGCCGTGAAGATGCGATAAATATTAAAAGCAATCGTCTTCTTAAATGGACTTTAATAAGATATCTTTGGACACTAATAGTTTTATAAGAAACCCTATATAGAAATTAAGACTATAATAGCATCTGAGAGCCCACAATAATACCAAGTACACTTACTCTTAAAAGAAACCGCTGTAGAACTAATTCACTTATAATTGTCATATAAAGTTGACTTATACACCCCTACAAGGTCAAGTAACAAGTGCAAATGGTTCTAAGTGTATTTAGTTCTATAAATTACTATTACTAGCGTGTGACACTTATAGCGGATTTATAATTACTTTGTAGGGGATTATAAGTTTAACTTACTGGAGCAAGTTTTCTCAAGTGTATTTACACCTTTGCACCACTTTTATAGGCTATCTTAGCCTTTACTGCGCCTATAATTTTGTTCTATACACGACTATAAGTGAACTTATAAGAACAGATGTCCTATAAACGCAAACAAACTGCGTGTAACCTGTTATAAGCTTGGTAGCAAAACCTGGAACCACTAAGAGAGATACTAGTGCTGTAAGCCTGTAAACTGTGCACTACAGGAGAACTTTGTTACTTGGGAATGCATCTGTCCACTCGGCGCGGGTTTCGAGGCAGGCCCTGAAGGACACGGGCTTCTCGGAAATTGACCACCTACCCTACAGCCCAGATCTAGCTCCCAGCGACTATTTCCTTTTTTCCAATTTAAGAAAGGAGTTACGTGGTCGTAGATTTGTTGATGACAATCAAATAAAGATGACTGTAGAAAGCCATTTTGACTGCAAAGAAAAGGAATATTTTTTGGGCGGTTTGAAGGCGTTATACACTCAGATGTGAAAATGTATTTCGCTTGAGGGAGACTATATTGAAAAATAAAAATAAAATACTCGTACTTTTCTTTCATTTAATGCCTTAGGCCGCGAACTTATCAGCCGCCCCTCGTAATTATATCATAACTATTACATATTTATAAGAAAATGCTCTAGTATAATTTAATTTAGATTTACTATCACAAAAATGTATCAATTTTTAATATCCCTTTTATTAATATCTGCTAAAATAATGAATTTTAATCTAGGGCATATATCGCCATCCTTGTTTTACTAAATAAATTTGATAGATAAATCAGCAATAATTGTCTAATCTTGATTTTGCTGTAAAACCTTTGATTTAATTTTTAGTTTTTATTTTTATGAGTAAATCGTCATTGATTAAATATTGAACACGATAATTGAGTGCGAATTAACGATGGATTAAACTAGATGTTCCAAAAGTGGACACTTGAAAAATCCTCATCTCAGTATATCGCTATGTAAAATAACTAAAAAATTATGAACTATTATTCGTTTTTAAAAATAATTAGCGGAATATCTATTTATTGTTTTCGCCGCCTACTGTATTCTTCTGCGGCGCCATCATACGTCGATCGCTTTTGAGTCTACAGAACACTGCGGCGAATCGTTCGATAAAACTTATTTTAGAAATAAAAATTCTTGAATTCTACTTTTTTTATTTTCTCTTACAAATTTTCAACTTTTTATTTCCCTTACCTAACTGGATCAACAGCATTCTTTTTTGAGTTTTTTTGGCGATTTTCTGTCATATTTTCCCTTAAAATTAATACATTATTTTTGGGCGTAATAAAGCACCGTAAATCTAGATATTTGCTAAAACTTCCGTCACATGACCGCTTCCATCTATTTCAAAAGTTATCTGGCTATAGATAATTACTGCCATCCGTGTGAAGCCGGGGTGGGTCGCTAATATTAAAATAGAACATAATAATGTAAACTGAATTCCGGGCAATGTTCTAAATCTAGTAAAACGGATATATCAGTCTGTGAAGTAGGCCACAATGAGCGAAATAACTAAATATTACAAACGTGCAGGTTTCAACTAACACGAAAATAGTGTTGTACAAGAAACATCGATAATAACGTGTATAATTTCTATTCGGTAGCCGTAATTGTTATACGAAAGTTACCTATGTCTATTTATTATATTTGATAATAAAATTAATATAAATACACTATATGTGATATTCTGAATCCCATAAAACACAAATAAAATGGTTATTTCCATATCGGATATTGATATTGTATGAAAACAAAAATTCAATAATAATTGTATAGCTCTGTTTTATTCCTAGATATTCTGTTGAAACAAAATTGGTGTTAGTCTAGCATTATTTTGTGAGTTTTGGCATGACTTTACGTTAATTCCAAGTAAAGATAATTAATTATAAAAAAGGCCATTTGGCAGCTAAAATGGAAGATTTCATTTTATTTTCATATGTAATATGTAATTTTCGATTTTCAAATTTTAAAATGTTGTAATTTCTAAACTAGTTGACCGATTTGGCTCAAATATGAACTCGACCTTTGTAATCGTCCATAGAATATGTATGTTGAGTTTTATTAAGATCGCTAAAGAATCGTAGACGCTATCGTATTGAGAAGCCCCGCATTATATCGTATATATACAGCAAAATTTTTTTAAAAGTTGCGTCATCAGGATAAATACAATAGTTAGATTTTTATGACATCTACTAATAACAGTAAGTTTAAGCTCATTAAATTAGAGTACATTTGTCTCAATTTTTGCTAAAATAGAGAAAGCATATTTATATTCGAATATTTATCACTGTAGTCAAAGTATTACAGGTTAAATAGAAAACGGCGTAGTTCACCCAGGATATACAATTGCATAATCAAGAATGGTCACCGTCACTTGTAGCAGCTCCATCGACAAGCAAATCACCCAATACAAATACAGATAAAGCAAAAAAGATTAATATTAATTCCAACAATGAATATCAATATTGTCAAATGGTATCAAGCAGTAATTATGTGGACAATGATTGCAGGATTTCTCATTTTGTGCAATTAATAGAACAAGAAGTTAAACATACAAATCCATGTGTGCGCACGCTTATTTTCGCAAACACTTTAATCTTTTAAATTCTGCACAAGAGATGTACAGTTTAATACCCAAAATGATTAATCAAAACTTGAACTTAGACGTGCTGCTCATTAACGTCGTAAACAATATCTCAGTTTATTTCCACAAATTACTCTATTATGATGTAATTCGTTCTTCTTTCCGTTTCTTTTGTTATTGTGCCTACAATAATGTGTAAATCAGCGGTAATAAATAATGTTTATTTCGTTAACTAACACTGTTGTCTGTTGTTTCATTTACTCCGACAGTGGCACATCACTAATGAACATATATATCAGTCGTGGTGTGGCGTATGTATGAATGAGTAATTTTCGAAAATGTGAAAAAAAAATACAAAAGGTAAAACATATATAAGGTCTTTATCGGTTTGGAAAGATACTTCTATATCATTTACTTTATTCTTTATATTGTCTACTTAACAAATGTATATAAAATATTCATAATTATTTTATATATACCACAAAAATTCCATTTTGTTTATGATTAATATATCAGTGCTTGGCGTGAGTAGCAGGACACTTGATGACTTATGTGTCAGTCACTAGCGTTGAAAAGATTAAGTAGTTTAATCCTTTTATATCTTTATCCAAATTACTCATATAACTTATGTTTAGTTTAGTTTTGACTCAGGTATGTTTTATAATTGCATATTAATACTATATATCTTAGATACAGTATTAATATATATATTTTTTAATAAAAGTTATACATACAATTACAGACCTTAGTAAATTGCATTAGGTTCAAACAGTAATTAGAGCAAGCTATAAATGTCTGTAAAATAATGTCTTTTTTCGCTATGCTCAATTATCATTGATGGTGTGCATTCAGGAATTGAAGCCAGAACTTCAGGTTTTAAGGAAGTATTTTTTTATCTGACAAATCACAATGACTATTGTCAACTATCAGCAAAAACAAAATGGTGAATAGATTTTCTATGATCACTTCTAGGTACCTAAAATACCCCAGAGCTTAGAATTAATTCATCCATAACCAATCGATGAGAAATTATTTTAATATTTAAAGCAAACTACTTATGCAAATTTTCAATAATGAAATTCTGTTGTGTACAGCAATTATCAATAGCCTCAAAAACTTTCTAATGTGTAACAATAAACAACCAATGAATATAAGATGTGACAGTTTACACCAAAAGTAAAAAGGTAATCCATTGAATTTAACAGATTATCCATATGTAATGTGTCAAATTTTACAAATATGTTCATTCATTAAGTTTAGGCTTTTAGTGCAATCTGGTGTAACATGTTTAGGAAATGCAGGAATTACAAGAATCCAGTTGCTTCCCATATTTTTTTTCTCATAGAAATCAGTTAATACTGTACCTGCGATTTAGTTTTAGAATGATAATTGTTGAGACAAATTTATTTAAGTATGGTAAATAAACACAATAGGTCTATAATCACAAGTCTGGTTCTGCAAAAAGTATGGAAGAGGATACACCAAACGCGGTAGAAGACTGTATAGCTTTTTGCGCAGCATGAATAGCATATAGAACAAAAATTCCAATTTATAATAATATCAATACTTTATTACATAAATTATAGCCAAGCTTACATTGATCATTCCTTCTTAATGGAATCAGTATTAAAGATTTGAAACTGTATTAACGTCGTATCGAGTGAATAAGCGAGGCGGCGCGGCGCGACGTGCCGGCCGAGGCGCGCCGCCCACTACCATTCACCCATTCAATAATTAATCTAACATCGTTCTATGTTGTATTTCGATTAGGCTACTCTTGGTGTTACTACGGTTAGACTATTGACTATGTTCTGCTCAGAGGTGGAGGGCCGCAGCCGCCTGCCCCAGACACGTACTTTACCAACCCTATACGATTACACATTAAAATAGGCGCTCTTGTATTGCTTTAGGCTTAACATTATACTATTAATCAAATACAATTTACAATTTACACTAGTTTTCACATAGAATCGAACCGAGTTACATTTAGGAGCCCGAGGCGTCGACGGCAGCGGCAGCGGCGACGTGTGCGCCACAGCCTATCTCCACAACAATATTAAGAATGCATATTTATTTATTACAGTCACATATCAATATAGTAGCGGCAGAACATCGTATAATAGCATTACATGTTATCTTACAAGGCATTTAGATAAAATTGTTGACTGCCCCAAAAACAGAATTCCTTTTAAAATATCATTTCTCAATCTCTAGCAATTTTACCATGACTCATTTCTTTTTTGTTTCTGACAGCATTCAACAAATGTCTTATAGGAACAATAATCGTTTGATATATGGGCTCATATACTAATATGAATTACAAAATTGTAAATGAAAAGAAACCAGAAAAATCTGCTAGCAGAAAAATTGTAGTTGACAGTTCACATTAAAGTCAAGTTCGAGAGTAGAGAGAGCTTAATTTGATAATAAGTTACCTTCAATTTAAACATGTTGCAATGAGCAAGCCCAATAGACTATGCAGAATATGAATTGTGGAAGACTAATATTAGGCTCCTAAGCGGATCCTAATTATTTAAGATTTATGAATAAATATTATATACAAATAAAATAAATTGTATATTTAGTTCCAGTGATATTCGTAAAAAATGAAGTATCTATTGATTTGCATGCTTAAGTACTGTAAGTAAGAAAAATTGTTGTATATTTAAATTACATTATTCATATGTAATTTAAAAATACAACAAATTTACAATATTTTTATATAGTAATATTCATGCAATACAATAATCTGGAAAATTTCTCCAGTAGCACATTCAGAACAATGGTGCACAACTACATGTTAGTTGTAATATGACAAACTTATATATGAGTCATTCATGACATATGCATCTAATTTAATAATATTTATTCAATGATATTGGTGTCTCAACAATAGTCAACAAGTGGGTTTCAAAATTGTGACAAATTTTAAAAAGTAGAAATTCCAAGTTGCAGGGTTATGACAGATTGATGGTCAGTCTTTTAGGAGTATCAAAACAGCAAAAAGAAAATGATACTGCTATTTATTTCTTTTCTAGATGTTAACCAAATAACAACTGTTTTATATTTTGATAGAAATTAGTTACCTAACACAAAATTTGCAAGAATATTGAAGTTTTTAGCATACAAAAATCTCTAAAGAATATTACTGTTGAATGAGTACAAAATCAATAAGTTTTCACTCTAGATTATTAATAATGTTATAATTACCAGCATTATAACAGGCTTGCTTTTTTTTAAAGCTGAAAAAATCTTAATTGTTTGCTTGAAAGGCAATTGATATGCTGGAACATTCGTTGTAAGTTTATCAAATCATTTAATCAAAACATTACATGTTGTTGCATTTTTTGAATTTTATGACATTATTTAATAAAACAGACAAGACAAACTAAATATGACTCAGTAGCATGCTATTTACAGAAAAAAAATTACATGAACATTGTATATGAAATCAAAATATATATGGTGAACATTGATTACAAGAACATCAACAAATTTAAAATAAGATATGAATACAATTACAATATACCATAGACACCAAAATAATTCAATATATGACCTGATATATAACTTTCTAAATAGAAAATAACCACATAAAAATATTGAAAGTAACATTTTCATAAGGTTTGCTATATTCTTTAGACTACAATGCCTTTATTACATTCTAAATCATTATATTAATAAATCATTGTGAATATGGAAAAAATACTGTGTTCTCAATCACACACTCTACAAATATCACTGGAAATCAATAGTTCAAAAATTCTGAGCAATAAAAACACTTTATGTATGAGTGAGCACAATATCATTATATATTATCAGTTACAAGGTCCCCTTATAGACTTGCCAATGCAACGCACTTTCACTTAGAATTTCTTTGCACTGCTGTTTAGATTTCTGCTATAGAAAATAATTAATCTCCAGATTGATTGATTGATTCTTACATTGATTGACTGATATACACTGAATTCTAAAAGTGTTAAGTAGTGAAAATATAAATTATGACATAAAACATAACTTCTAAATGTAGTTTCCCAGAATTGGAATCCCATTATAAAATAAAATCATTCTTTGACCAAGAATCTTATAATAAATTAAGTTTTTAAAGCTTTTTAATACATTTTTGCTTTTAATATGGGATATTTAAATGAAAATAAATTGTGGCTAAACGAATATGACCCCAGCATGTAACGTAAAATTTCAAAATGAGTCAACTTGTATAGGATATTCAAAATTTAATTTAATTCTAAAAGATGTACCAAATCAAATCTTATGATGTAATATAAAAACTTCGAGATTGGAGATCGCATTGACATGATTATTTACTTTCATAAGTACATAATTAAAGACTTCCCCAAGTCTTTCAAGACATTCCAAGTAGAATTTACATAAACAAATGTATTTGAATTCTATTATTATTTTTCACAATAATACAATGCAGATGATATAAAATTACAAGCCAAAGTGAGTATTTTGTCCTAGACGAAAACCACAAACAATAGATAGCCACAAATATTATGATCAATTTAATATTTTTTTTAAAAATTTCAAAACAAAAACAAAACATGTTAACATTTTACATTAATGTTCAAAAATGTCTGGTAAAAAGATTGTAAAACTGAATTGTCAAATTAAACACATTACAATACAAAATTAATATATCGATATGCATATGCCTTACATATAATATACTTATCATCTATAAAAAAGACAATTTTCATAATGAAAATTTCTAAACAAATTTTTTTCAAAATAAGCTTTTCAATAGAAATAAATTGCTATTGTATCAGAAAATGAGTAAATTGTAGTCATTTAAAAACTACTAAATTAAAATTAATAAAATAGAAGAAAAGCTCTAATGGCAAAACCAATCAGAATGATAAACTTTATCAGGTGTTATTTTATATATTATTTGAACAAAAATGTTTTATATTAATAAAGAATTACTCTTTTGCATGTATTAAAAGACATCTTTTAGTGAAAAATTAGGTTTTTTAAGCAAAATTATTTTATAAATGTACCAAAATTTCTGTAAGCCTGAAAGACAACTTTTTCAAAATCTAGCTGAATTATGTAACATTCAACAATCAATATAATGTTTAAACATAGATCAGCAAATCACTTTAAATAATGAAAGTTTAATAATTGCCTTCAATTGATTTCAAGGGTTACATATGGCAATTTGGTACAAAAACATAATATAAGAGCTTACAATTGGAAACTCACAAATTCGGTGATATAAGTAAAATTGATGAATTTAATTAAAAAAAACAAGAATGGAATATTTTTGCATCAATCGCTATGAGAAAATGCTAATAACAGCTTTAGATAATAATCATTTAATGTTCTAATTAATGAAATCTCTTTCGAATGATTGACATTAGGTGCTAAAAATAACCCTGCCAAGTGAGAGTCCGACTTTTGAACCAGGACTTCATACTAACAAACAAAATGATGAAAATTTACAATTCCATAAAGTAAACAGGTATTACAACACTTAATAGATTTGAAAAACTTGATCTATAATAGTACGGGTACAATATTTTATGGGAATGGCGTGTATCTATTTTAAAATCCACATGCATGCCTTCTTGGCCCATTGATTATATTGTTACTATCAACAAATGAAAATTTTAAATATATAAAAACCTTTTAAATAAATGTTTTTATTTGTATTGCAATAAATATTGCATTTAGTTTTAAAGCATTTTTACAGTGATTTTTTTCAAGTATTTAAAATATACAATCCAAAAGGTAAAGATGAGCCAAAAAGTTAACGAGTGAAAGTTAATAAGCCTCAGAATGTTCTTATGATAAGTCACAAAATGCTTTAGAGAATAACTTATTAAAATTTTAATGCATTTTTAAATATATTTTCTATATCACCCCATACATGGGAATGTGTTAATAAATTTTTTCCATCATTCAGTTTTATGTATGGAAAGCTATCACTATATATTTATTGGTATCCATTTAAATAATTGTAAAGCACTTTATATCCATGTGGTATATAAGCACATTCATCTGAGTGGAGAATTTTACCAGAATCAATAAAAAAAATGGTGTATTTGTAAAATTGTGACATAAAAACAGATGGACAGGACTGGACAACAACTATAAGGATTCTTTTTTCCTTTGACTGAGGCACTTTAAAAATAAAGCAGGAAAAAATAACTTTTTTCTAATTTTATTATAAACAAATGATTTAAAAGTAATAACTTAACTTTCCCCATGATTTACAAATTCACAGTGCATAAACATAAATATTTATGATTGGCTTACCAATATTCTTTTCTTAAAGATGTATTCTATTTAAACAATATCAAAGTTCATCATTTTATGAAAATTGGAAATAAAAATGAAACTCGTGGATCTAAATTGAATTGCATGTTAAACCCTTGAGGTTTCTAAAAATATTTGCAGCTAATGTTTTTCCATATAGGTGTCTGTGTCACTAACAATTGAAAGATTTCATTATTCAAATTAAACAATGAAAAACAAGTATAAAGGTAGATAAAATAAATTTGAAATAAAGTGACAATGGAAAAAATGTATAAATAATAATAAAACCTGAATATATTTTATTTTCTGGAATTGTTAATACTTCTTATGTTTTCTATTTTTTGAGCTCAAAATCCTCTCATACTTGATCTTTGCTAAAACTTATTTTGCCTAGACAAAATTATTGAAAAATTTTGAGTTATTTCATTAATTCCACTTGTAATATACTAAGATGAAATTTGACAGGTAAACTTAACAATAATGAAAACAGGTTATTGTGAACTTTATATTACTAGTTAGAATTTGAACACACACTTCCATACATCCCTCTAAAAATTAATGCAAGAGCTTGGAGTTTAGACACACATCCTCCAGAAAACACATTCGCTTTGCAATGTACACAGCACACAGCAATGCACAAAATTGTGAAAATGCTAAGTCTTACCACTAAATTGGCATAAGAGATTATTAAGATCTTACTCGTAGAAAATTGTTAATTCTATAAAAAATAACTGAAAGAAGATTAACTTAGCCAAATTATATTGGGTACAATTGATTGCATAATGTAAAAAGCAATTTCATACAAAAAGAATTTACCATCTATGAAGGAATATACAGCTAACTAATAATTAAGTACATTAATACCTTAGAAATTGTTCAACAAAAAATGCAGTCTAAATTATCACAAATCAATGTATATAAAATTTCCGCCATATCAATTTGTCAGTGTTTCATAATTTACACTTGTATACAACAAATACATAACTTTAATTGGAATTATGGATTAAAACTACTGTAAATAAAGAGGCATAATAAATGGTAAATTAGCTAACTACACTTACAATTGCTATGAACAGTCTCTGCATGCCAATGACCTCAATTTTGCATTAACTGGATAGCCAATACATTAATTCACTCAATGTAATAGTTAAAATTAGTACACATAGAATACAAATATTAAAACAATTAGAAATACTACAAAATCTTATATCTTTAAGCAGCATGTAATTTTATTACAATATAGTTTAAAATATGGCTCAGATGTTCGTTGTAAACTAAAGAACATATATAAACAATCATCCCTGGAATCTAACATGAAACTTTTGCAGAGATCACTCGAAATGTGGACCGATATGCAGTCTCTGTGTGTAGTAACCTTACATTTACATACTAACACTTTCTTTTTGTCACTTTTATAAAAATATACACATTACATTTTCATTTGCACCAAAATAAATCACTGTAATGACATGGGTAAGGTAAATGTGCAGGCAGTAGAGGTTACACAAGGAAGCCACACGGACCGTTGACACGGATTTGTGCACGCATGCTTTGCACACTGTTCATAATCTTCTTTTGGTGTCCAACAAGTGTCACTCCAAGTGAGGCTAGCTGATGTACTGTCAGCTCCACAACTGCCTCCATGTCAGTGATACCAGCTGCACGGAATTTCTCTATATATCGTGACATCTTAATGCATTCCAACCATTCTTCCACTGATGAAAATTGAACCATTTCTGGAGCATCGCCACCCAATGGGTCTGCAGAACGATTTTGTGCAATTTTCCGCAATGTCTCAGGACATCTGATAAGCTTATCAAGAGTTTTAACAATACTAGCAAAAGATGGTCGGTGTGTGCGCTCCTTTTGCCAGCAATCCAACATGAGTTGGTATACTGCTTCCGGGCAATCCATAGGAGCTGGTAGCCTATAGCCTTTCTCAATGGACTTTATTACATCTTGGTTACTCCAATTCCAATAAGGACGTTCTCCAAAACTCATCACCTCCCAGCAAACAATACCCATCGACCAGACATCACTAGCTGAAGTGAATTTACGAAAGGCAATAGCTTCGGGAGCAGTCCACCGTACTGGTATTTTACCGCCACGTGTCGTGTAGGCTCCATCAGCTGTTGATTCAATTTCTGAGATAAACCAAAATCAGCAATTTTACACACAAGTTGAGAATTAACCAAGACATTCCGTGCAGCTAAATCACGGTGGATATAATTCATTTCTGATAAATATTGCATACCGGTAGCGATTCCTCTCAACATGCCTACTAATTGCAAAACACGGAATTTTCCATCATTAGCTCGAAGAAAAGTGTCGAGTGATCCATTTTCCATAAATTCGGTGATAATCATAATAGGATTACACTTTGTTACGACACCCTGTAAAAATATAACATTAGGATGTTCAAATTGACCCATAATTGAAGCCTCTGCTAAAAAGTCCCTTCTGGCTCGTTCTGTTGAACCTGGTTTTAAAGTTTTAATTGCAACATCTATTTCTTGACCACAAGTTGTAGGCAATTTTAGTTTCCCACGACAGACATCACCAAACTCACCTCCCCAATTATTGCTTCAATAGTGATACATGGCATCAATTTCTCCAAATTCTCTGACAGCCTGGTTAGGATCTTCATATGTATGGGGGTCGATATATGTTCGAGAGCCTGTCCCAGCAAACAATGGAGTAGTAGCATTGCTACTTGTTTTAGCAGGTCGCTCTGGTCCTGTGTATACTTCACCGTTGCGGTAGTTGAGAGCACTGCAATCATTTGGCTGTTTTTTATCACAATCATCATCAGTACGAGAGCGTAAAAAAAGAACAGTGACTATAATAGCTGCTACAGATATCACCACTACTGTTACCATGATACCAGCAACCAAAGGTACCTGAGCACCCTCTTCTTCCCCAACAAAAGATGTTTCTAGGACTGATCCCGTTCTTGCATACAAAATACTGCTGAATTCACCCCAGCCACGTTTTGTTTTAGCTCGAACTCTAAACCCATATTCTGTATCTCTTTTCAAACCGATTATTGTAGCTTGTGACTCTTTTGTGACTTTTGTTGTGGCATTAGTATTTTTATCTAAATTGTCCTTAGGGAAATATTTCACTTCATAGCTTTCTATACTGTCATCAGGATCAGTAGAGTCAACTGGTGGTGGATTCCAAGCAAGAGTCAATTTATCACTTTCTATGCTCAATATTCTCAATTTAGAAACCACGCTCACAACTGAAGCTTCAGTGACAGCTGTGATTTCTACTTTTCGTGGTTCTTCACCAGTCAAGTCAGATACTCCATTTTCAGCAAACACTTGGAATTTATATTCTGTGACTGGTTCCAAAGCACTAACTGTAACTCTTGTAGTATTAATACTATTAGCAGCTGGCCTAAATTCCACATTAGGTCCACAATTTAAACAAAGTACTTTGTATGTTATATCATTTCTACCACCATTTTTATGAGGTGGTTGCCATGCAAGAGATATTGAAAATTGGTCAGCAAATACAACTGTTAAATTATCAGGGGCTGATGGAGGTTGAGTGCAAGCAGCATGTTTAGGATCTCTTTTTGCTCTGTAGAAACCTGGGATACACTTACATTCTGCTGAAGCAAATGAATTTGACTCTGAATAATCAGGACAAGGAATGCAAGCATCATCACCAGTGTGAGATTTGAATTTACCAGGAGAACATTCATTACAAACCTGATTTTCATGATCAGGTTCAAATCCAGCTCGGCATTTACATGAACCACTAGGCAGAGTCCACTTGCCATCACCTTTACATAAATAGACTGGTAGAGGTTCACCTGCTCCAGGTTCTGAATTTTCAACACAAGTTCCATTTGCTTGTTCAATCACAGTAACTTCGACCAGTAGGGTGGCAGGAAAAGCGAGCAAAATGGACAGTTACTTCTGGACAAGTTATGTAATATACTTTAACAGCTAAAATGGAAATACATGCTCCTGATCTCGAAGGCGAAATAAGCACCGTTTGGTCACGCAATACTTTTGATTTCTGTGTTGATATCAGTATTAAAGCGACCTCTCCAGCGGCAATACGACCCACTAACTTGTAGCTCTCGGCTCCCAAGGTGGCTGCTCACGCGTCGCGACATCGAACTCATAGTATGCAAACTAAATGTTTCCTTACAGCTCAGTGCATTGCCAGGAAACAAGGAGCAATCGCAATTGTAGTTTATTTCAATATAAATGCGGTTTGCATTACGTCGTTCAATGAATGGTGTCCACAACCAATTATTTACATTATGGTAAGCGACATCACACACGACATAAGACCGCCAGTTGATATGTTTTTCGAAGTTCGTATAAGATTCTTCAACCCATCCTGGTGTGCTCGCTTGCGGACCGTACGGATAACGCGTCCAACCTAGGGTGTTCTCCGTCGTAGTGTCGAGCAGCAGTACCTGTTCGCCTGCAGCTGGTAGCAGCCAGCACAGCGCCAAAAGCGCCGTCGCCGCGCACGTACGCCTCATCTCGCGTGCATATCGCGCAAGACACACGGACTAGATCCGCGATCCTCGCAGCGGTAAGCGAGCCAAACTCGCTACAAATCCACGCTACATGCTCCGTCGACCGAAATTCACTATACAGCTGCCCCCAAATTGCTGTCGTCGTCGAAAAGCTAGTTGAACAATAACTCGTTGCGACCTCTTTATATCTTCCTAATCACCATAACCAATGGCCTGTTTGTGGTTTTCC
This sequence comes from Eumeta japonica, assembly GCA_005406025.1. NCBI lineage: Eukaryota > Metazoa > Arthropoda > Insecta > Lepidoptera > Psychidae > Eumeta > Eumeta japonica. The sequence goes on from BGZK01002808.1 coordinate 38,178, forward strand.
TACAATCTGGTCGTTAAGTTTGCGTATAACAGTATTTGATACTTGATTCACATTTTATTTCATATTGATTTCGTAGTACACACACGAAACACTCACTTGACATGGACGCGCAGCACTGCAAATGTTGCCAATACACGGATGACCCCTGGCTTTAATCTTATCTTGAATGTACCTCAATATAAGTACAAAAGAAGAGAATGACATAATTGATTCGTAAGAAGTATTACAAATTTAATTATCCGCATAATATCCACTGAATAAAAATAAAATATTTTCATTAAATATATCTCATTATTTTTGTTTTCTTATCTAAATATGCAACCGGAAAGTTGATTTATATTATAAGTTTTTTCATCATTGAATTTAAAATAAACAATAACAAGTTTATTTTTAATTGAAATGCGATGACATACTAGAAGTAGAATTTGACTAACACAATATTTTTGCCTATAGAAAACATATTAGGAACACATTCTAATTATTTAAAAAAAATGATGGTTTTTATATAAAATTTACATTGCACTAAAAAAATTAAGCGGCTCGCTAATACTAATGACATTTCCTGTGCCTGATTATTCTTAAAATAACGAGCGGTAAATGTAATCATTTTTAAGATTCCATTAGAGTGTGTTTGCGTTGTATTATATTGAATAATTTGTAAATAATTTGAAAATGAGTATTCATTGTTTTCTTCTATTAATTAAATTTTTCTTCTTCTGATAATCATTTACTAAAATACTTTTTTCAAATAATGCTTAGTCAAGTTTAGGTAAGTTAATCAAGTTTAAATTTCTCTGTTTATTTGTAATTTATCCTTCATTTTATTCGCGCGGAATGAAAAACGACTTACATGGATTGTTAAGTAAACGAAATTTAGGTCGATCCCTAGTTATGAAAGAAATGAAAGGAAAATACTATTATATGGCAAAGTATTACAACCGAATCACGCTGAAGTACAATATATATATAAATTTAAATTAAAATAGTATATTATTAAATGTACAATTATTTAAAACTAAATATTTGTTATGGTGTACATTTTTCTTTATTCAGTCAACTTAAAAAAGGGGGCAGAAAATGAATTTGAAATAAAAATAGATAAATTGAAATTATAAAGAATGTGTGCTAGTGAACAAAATGCTTATTAAAACGGTTATCTTTTGTAAAAGCATCAATTATAAACTACTAAACGTATCAGTATATGACTTCAACCACCTGAGAGGGAACTCTGCACATGATTTTAGGCAATTTTAACTGAATAGTTTCAGACTATTTACTTTTTAAATTTCATACAACCTAAGTGAAGTACTTCCACTATCTTTTTATTTACTATTATAACCCAGGCCTAGTAGCGAAGAGAGTGTGTGACCTCTAATTATATTAAATACATATTTAATATGAATATGTAATGTATTAAGGTGGTCCTTAAAAAGGATGTTTTAAAATTTCTACTTACCCTAGCCTCAATAGTTTTTAGATTGATAGAAAGAATTATAGAAAAACTATTATTATTAACTTTGAGATAGCCCGCTATCCCACCAAAGTTTCTTACAGAAAAAAAACGCAAAAATTTTTCTACTTTTTTAAATTCTATAAATTGATGATAAATCAATCTACAATAATAAAAAAATACATATTTTTTGTAAAGAATATAATGCTCTACAAAAAAATTTCTTATTATTTTGCTAAGTCTACTGGCTCTACAGTTATTTGAGGTCAAAATTTAATTTAAAAAAAATAACAATATTAACCAGTGTACTATTTACAAAATAAACAATTGTATAATGAAATATGGTACACATTTCCTGTAGTTTATTTTATTAAACCTTAATTCATATTAGTAATTATGATTTATCGATAGTCAGTAATTTATATTTTACCTAATTCAAAAAAAAAAACAAATATCCCATGACGCTGTAGAATGGAAAATTTAAAAGTAAATAAATATTATAGAAGAACTTTTTTACAGAATTTTATTAATTTTACGAATTAATTTCCATATTTTCAAGGATTGAACTTTTCCGCGTATCAACATAAATTTATATATATTTTGATAAAAATTAGGCTAAAAATTGCTGCTGATCTGATAATCGATTATGTTATTACAACTTTCAAACTTTTCATCAACACAGAATCCTTCCGTTATCATTCCAACTTGACGAATTTAGACTTGAAAAAATTGTATTTATTTAAAATCGTTAAAAAAACGTTGATATACGTACATATACTTGCAAAAATTAAAAGCTATATACATGTGCAGGTTTTGTCTTTTTACCTGACTGTCGAAGAAGGAGAGGATAATGGTTTTCGAACGTATGTATGTATGTATGTAGATATATTTTTTTGGCACACTAATCGTTTGATGGATTTAATCTAACATAAAAGGTCTCATTAGTTTGATCTCAGCTATACGAGAGCTGCTATTTATGTATACGAAATTGGCCACATACAGAATAATATACAAAAGTAATTATAACATTTAAAAATGGAACTCCTTTGCTAGAATACAGTTTGTTAAATGTAACTGTTAATTGTTTCACCATTGTTGCGTCATTATGAAAATTGGGTATATTTGTCACCTTGATTTAATGTGAAAATTTTCGTGCGATGATTTATTACGATATTCACCGTGGGATAGCTCAAAATCAGTGTATTAATCAACTCACTTCGACTTTTGTGGATGAAGCAAAATCGAAAACCATTGTGTATCACTGGTTTAGTGAGTTTAATTGTGGGCGGTCTATGCTCACGAACAATTTAAAGAAGGTTGCTCGAAATCGGTTGTTGTACAACACAATATCGATGCTGTACGGGAACTAATAGTGCAAGATCGTCATGTTACATATAATGAGATAAAGGCGTCCCAGGGCACATGATGACGAGCATACATAAGATATTACACAAAAATTATGCTGTAAGAAAATTCGTTTGCGTTGGATTCCGCACTACTTGAACATTGATCAAAATCAGGCTTGTGTCAGTTAGTGGAAAAAAATGATAAAGAAATTCAATCATGTTGTATTAAAAGGTGTTTATAATATCTACAATATAACACATGAAGCTTGTATCTATGAGTATGACTCGAAACTAAACAACAATCAACGGTGTGGGTGTTCCAAGATACATGAAACCAACAAACGTGATTCGTGCCAAAAGCACCTTAAAGCAAATGGTTGCCTATTTTTTTGTATAAATGGGCATGTGGTTAGAATGTCATTAGAATATCGTACAAAGGTTAGTTCGGAGTGGTATACGACCATTCACTC
>BGZK01002809.1:0-41396 GCA_005406025.1 Eumeta japonica
AAAGATATATACTTAAAGTAAATAATACACATACATAGAGTAAATATTATATATGTGATTCTATATACAATTTTATGTTATAATGGCTAATGAATGAGATAAGCGAGGATAGGGTTGATTTAGAGCAGGGTTTCTTAAACTTTTTCCAGTCACGGACCCCTTTCGAAATTTAAACACCTCTACGGACCACTGTCAAAAAATAATTGTTATAAAAAAAAGCCGTACTTATATATTACATAAAATAATTTTCTTTATTTGAACTTTAATCATTAAAATTATTAAGTACTAAGAGTACTAATTATTAAGTACTAACTTAGTAACTAAGTTAATGAGAAGGGTGCTGTTGTTTGGCCTCAATGAGAACGTTAATCTGTGGGACTGTCTTCGACAAGGCAAGTCGCATGTCATCTGCGACGTTCAACCGATTGCGACTTTTTGTCTTTATTGACATCAGAATCGAGAACCCTGCCTCGCAAAGATACGTAGTAGCAAACGGTATCAAAATGGACATAGCTCGCTTGACTAGAAGAGGGTAAGCTTGACTTAAGGAACCCCAAAAGTCGCCAAGATCTTTTGCCTGAAATTCAGCTTTCAAAACTTCTTTGATCTCATGTCAATTAGATCATCTTTAATAAGATCTTCATCACTAATGCTGTCAATATCGATTAAAATGGGCTCCGCACCCATGTTTCTTTTCAAGCGACTCTGGGCTGAAATAACCTTCAAAAGACGTCTGCAATGTTTCCAGATGCTTAGACACCTCTTTCTGTACCTTCTTTGATGTCGTGTGGCCGTCACTTTGTGTTTTTGCATTATCAACTCTTCCAACATCGGAAAATTTGCAAAATTACCTGATTCCACTCTCCTTTTCCAAAGTGGCAGTTTACCTAAAACCTTTCAGCCGTTCAGACGCATCCACAATGGTGACTGCAGGACCCTGAAGAGACAGGTTAATCTCGTTCAAATGAGTAAATATATCAGCTAAGTACGCTAGACCTTCCACAAAATCTTCTTTCAAGATATTCATACAATGAATTTTCTTTGTTTTCAGAAAAAGTAACACTTCTTCTCGCAACTCAAACAAGCGCTTCAATACTTGTCCCCTTGACAGCCAACGAACTTCTGTGTAGTAAAGAAGTACTTCATGTTCTGAACCCATTTCTTGACAAAGCTTTTTAAACAGGCGGTGGTTTAAGGCTCTTGCTCTGATGAAGTTAATTATTTTGACACATGTAGACATAACTTCCTTCAAAAAAGTAGGCATAGTTCGTGAAGCCAAGGCATGTCGATGCAAGACACAATGAGTGATTATAACATGAGAGCACTCTTTCTTGATCAAAGCCGCAAAACCAGATGTATTACCAAGCATCGCGGGAGTTCCATCGGTACATATACTACCAAGTTTAGTCTTCCAGTCTACATTTTGTGCGATGAAAAATTTTTTTATCATTTCAAAGACATCTGAAGCCTTCGTAGTTTCTAAAAGTGAGTCGCAAAAGAAACTCCTCTTTGATACTACGCGTATCATGTTTTACATAACGGACAAACACCAAGAGTTGGCTGCATTGTGATACATCGGTGCTTTCATCCAATTGCATACTGAACGGAAACGGTGAAGCATTCAATTCTTCAATAACCTGCTTTAAAACATTTGACGACATTTCAACAATTCTAGAATGAATAACATCGTTTGATAAGGGAACAGCTTCAACCTTCTTTCTTTCATTCTTACCACACACAAGTTCCACAATATCCAGTGCGCAAGGCTTCACTAATGTTTCCGCGATAGTATGTGGCTTTTTGCTGAGCAATACGGTAAGCAACCTTGTACGATGCCTCAAGACATGGTTTTGTGTCGGGGTGAATCCTAATTTAGGTAAAGTGCCGGCTTTTCAAACCGAGCCTTCTTAGTACGAAAGTCATCAATGCTGTCACATACATTTCCAGGGTGGACAGTTTTAAGATGTTCTGACAACTTTGCTGGTTTCATACTTCCATTAGCAAGCACTTTTCCGCATAAAAGCACTGCGGTTTTGAGTTCCATCACGTTCAGTCACGAAAGTAAACCAAAGTTAACATAAGACTCGTCATACTTTCGTTTCTTTGACATTTTCTTGAACAAACTGAAACAATGTAATATACAATTAGGTACGTTACACAATTGAATATGTAAGTTTGTATAATTAAAAATACTTATTATTATTAATCCTCTTTTACGTACCTGTACGTTTCACTAATTAATTAAAACAATGCAAGTGGCGGGTACGATGTGCGTGCGGCGACGAGTGAGCGAGCGGGTGGCGCGGGCGGTGGTGGGGCGGCGGCGGCGGCGAGAACTCACGCGTACATACAGCTCGCGCGATGAGTTTTGTCTTTGACCGCAGAGTGGAGGGATACTGCGCATGGGTACTGCCAATCATAGCATTCGATACCCATTTTGACTTCTGCGCGATAACGGTCAAAGCCAAAGACTCATCGCGCTAGCTTGTAGTCCAGGCCGCGCCCACACCACAATTTTTGAAAAATATTTTGCAAACTCACCTCCTACGGACCCTGATACACCTGCTGCGGACCCCTAAGGGGTCCGTGGACCACTTTAAGAAACCCTGATTTAGAGGCATGGGATAAGAGAGTAGGAATGCTAGTTGGGAGAGGGACAGCAGAGTCTAGGAATGAGTTTAGAAGATGGTGGCGATCATACAAAGGACAGAAAAGAAAGATGTGGTTTAAGCTTCCGTCATCCAGACCGCATTCGCATACCGATGAGTCTCTGATGCGAAGTTTAGCTAGGTGCATTGGGGTGGAACTATGTTTATTCTCATGTTGTTTTTAAATCCAAAGAAAAAAAAAAATTTCGTTGAAGATGTATTAAAAAGACAACACATTTTTTTTAGTGTATAAAATATCAATCTTTAGAACATTCAATTTTGATAAAACCACAATTACAACTCGTCATTAGTTACAGTACACAATTCCCTTCCTCTATTTTTCACGTAGTAATTAATAGATATGATTTTAAATCGTTTTTAAAGTTATACTTCTTTTGGTGCGTTTGGATGAGAGTGAATTTGTGAGCTGCGCGCGCACAAACGACATGATGAAGTTAGCCACAGAATAGAAATAATATCAACACTGAATATAGTTACAATACTGAGTGTTCATACTATAGTACATAGTACAGAGTGTTCATGCTATATATTACATAGTACTTATATTCATAACCCAGTTCTTGCAAAATATAGTATTCATATGAATAATCAATTTTGAGTATTAATTTTCTATAATTATTATTTTTGTTCAATTTATTATATATATAAACATTATTTGTAAACTTTTAACATTGTGTTGTGAAAAATTGAAGTGTTTTTAAATATTAGAGGTTAACCATGTAAGTATAATATATAGATATATTTCTAACGAACTTATTATTTTTCTAACAAATAATTGAATAATAAGTACACACACTCTTTTTTTGCTAAGAGAAAGTTAATATAATCAAGGAGAAATAACTTACGTAAAAACATATTGTAACAGGTACTTACGTTTTATATAATCGCGACGAAACCTTAGCCTCCCGTCGTCCCCGTGAACGGATCACTAGTATGGATATGTTCCTTAACCATAAATATAGTATGCAAGATTCCCGTATTTCAAAAAAAAAATCCATTCTCCATAATGGTATATTGCTGTTTACGTTTGATTTACTAAATATATAATACTTAAAATAAAATGAATATTTTCTATAGTACCAGCCTAATTCAACTTTTGCCTGTTTGATTTATGAAAACAAACTCGTTGTGGACTATGTTTAACCAGTCAACAACTTAAATGTAGGTTTAAAACGAAGCTCATTTATCATATTCGATTCGGTTGTGAAAATTAAACGACATGTGTTTGTTTGGAAGGATTGATTTAAATCTACGAAAACATGTCTCCACGACGTTTGCTACGACTTGCTTTAATATTTAAATTACTTAAACTTATCATCTGCTCGTTTGCCAACAAGATTCATACAGATATTTCTAAAGATAATAAGGGGCACGTCAGTTCCTGTTTAGTGAAATTGTTGACTGAAAACTTTTCCAATGTCGCACAACTCACAATCGTGACTTATAATGTTGATGACGACGCTGTTATCAGAAATATAAATAATTTAGAAAAATATAATATAATTTTGAAAACACCGTCACCGAGTGGTAATGAAATGATCAATAATGTGTACTTACTTTTGTTTGATAATCCAATGGATTTGTACAGTGTTTTTGCGAATCTCATATTGGATTTGTATTGGAATCCCAATGCTTGTTTCATTCTAGTAACAAAATTTCATAATCGTAAGGAACTAAAAAGTGTATTAAAGGAAATGTTATACAGACATGTCATAAGAGGCGTGGTGATAGACACTTTTCAAGATAAAATGGATCTGTACACATATGGTCCGTGTGATGCTGGCAACTGTTGTCGAAATTTCGAGAAGATCATAGAATTAGGTGCGTGCCAATATCAAAACGGGATTGAAGTGTTTTCTAATAAATTCAAGATAGAAATGAAGAATTGTACGTTAAATGTTGCCACCCATCATTGGCCACCTTTCTCAGTGATTTCAAAGAAAACAGAAGGAAAAAAAACTTTGGGAATAGAGCAAATTTTAATAGAAATGGGTGCTGCTCATCTAAATTTAAATCTAAACTACTCAGTTGTGTATGACACGGAAGTATATGGGTTCGTATTACCAAATCGCAGTATGACCGGTGTGCTTAAAAGTATTGAAGAAAACGACGCAGAATTGGTATTCGGGTCGTTTATACTGTCGGCCAATAGAGCGAGTGGCCTTGATTACGTTTGGTCACATCTCGTACACAGAGACTTTTTGGCAATATTCGTTCCTCCAACAACCTTAGTTGAAAAGTGGAGAGCTATTTACTTAAGTTTACATGTTCATACATGGATTTTGCTGGTGTTTGTGTTCGTTATTTATTCAGTTCTGTCGTCGAGTGTCTCTAATCGTACCGAAAAAGATTTCGTTTTGTGCTGTAGAGATCCATCTATAATTCTATATCTATGGGGATTCATGGTGCAAAATGTCTCATGGATCATGCACAGAAGACTTCAATCCAGTCCGATACTGTTCGGTATTATTTGGTTTTCTTTTTTGATGAACGGCTTTTACCAGAGCTCTCTTACGAGTCTTATCACAAAACGTGACACCAAACAAGTGATAGACAGTATCAAACAATTAGAAGAATCAAATTTGAAACCGTGTATTTCTACCGTTACGAAAATTCATATGGAATTAACGAATATGGCGATTATTAACGGTGGCAATTCACAACCAAAAGAATGTGAAGAAACAGACGAAGCATTTTATACTATGGAATCGAGAAGCGATTACTACACGGTCTCGACGCTCGCCAAGTACAGAGTAATTTTGGATTCCTTTAACCAAACAATTCCTCGAATACATACTGTCAAAGAACGGTACGCACCATTGATTTATGGGTTTTTTGTCTATCGGGGCTTTCCGTTGACACACCAGTTACATTTATACATGCTGAGGCTGGGAGAGTCGGGCCACATCGATAAAGTAATAAGAGATGTAATTCCGGAGTACGGAGAAACGCGTAATTTTGGCGGCAGCACTACTTCTACAATTTCTCTGTCAGATTTGAGAATTCCTTTTGCGCTATTAGGTTTTGGTATGGTGGTATCCATATTAGTGTTTTTAACTGAAGTCAAAATAAGATGAATTCCATTTCATTTTCGAATGGCAGCAGTTTTACAAACGAATTTCATACGCTTCTTTTTATACATGTCATAACTAAGTTGTTACAAGTCTCTAAGTTCTATGAAGAATACAACTATTTTGCTTTCTTCTAACGATACCCGTTAGTATTAGAATTAATATACAAACTATATTCGATAGATGAATATTTTTTAAAAAGTTTGTGAAATGATCAAAAAGACTGCATCATCTCTTCAACACTCCCGTCAATGGTATTATTTGAAAATTGTATTTTTTTTTAATTTTATTTACAATGAAATTTTTTGGACATTATGTTGTTATTTTTTAGTTTTTTTTACACCTCGATGGAAAGTCAGCATTTCATTCCCAATATCGAGGGCTTTTCATTGTAGTGTGAAAAAAAATTGTGTACTCACTCCAAGAGGAAAGTATGATATCCCAACATGCATAGTATTGGCTACACAGATGGGGCAGTCATGCTTTCGTCTCTAGATAAGTAATATATTACACTATGTATTTACTTTGAAGGGCCATGTGTTGGCTACTGCTGATCTAAACAAATCCAACAAGTGCAACAGTGTATATCAGTTAAACAAATTGTCAAAAGGGGACGCATTTTTGTATCCGTTACATGCACAATTGATTGAAGTTTGTATTACCAACATATAGAAAAACATTAGTACAAGGTTATTATTTTTATATTTTCTCAGTATTGAGAATTTACTTAAACTTCAAAATGATGCCCCATATTTTGATGCAGTTTTAAAGGAGATATGGTGTACTGGCAAAAAAACATCTTTGAAAAATAATATATAGGGGAAGGTCGGGTTCCTTCGTACGGTTTCCACATTTTATTTTTTTATGAATCAATCACCTGACAGCTTAAATTTATAGTCTAACTATCTAAGATTCACATAAAAAAATGACAGATGATTTCATCTGATGTTTCAACCATAATTATGATTTAAAGTAAATCTGGGATATGTACGAATCTGACCCAACAACGGTGCACCTATATAGTTGGGGGTACCTTCGTACGCTGTGGGGTAGTTCTGTACGTGCGTTTAACACGACACATATAAATCAAAATTGCTTCATTTTCTATGTAAATTAGTTGTTTTAAATTTAGAATCACATTTTTTAATCTTTGGTGCGGATTAGCACTGCAAAAAAGTTGTTAATTAACAAGATAATTAAAACTATTGAACAGTAAAATTAGAAAAATTTACTGAAAAAGTGAAGTTTTGTTGTTCTAGAAGTACAAACTGTTGGTAGCTTAGGTTCAGGTTCAGGAAGAATCATTTCAACATCAGTTATATAAACAATATGAATATCTTCAACATTAGGGATAACAAATATCCACGAAAAGCCTGGCTTCTTTCTTAGATAAGATACTTTAAATTCAGTCTGACTATAGTGACCGACAACATTTCCTACATAGTAAATAATACTTTTTTTCTTAGGGAACCTCACTAAAATAAACGAACCGTCTTTAAATTTTTTCTGGTATTACGTCAACTGTCAATTGGCTTCTATTCATTTCAAAATATTCATGCTCGGTTTCATCTTCATCTATGATAGAAGTTGACCTCTCTTGAAAGCTTGTCAGATCCATCACAATCAGATTCATCACTTTCTGTGTTTTTAGCTTTCTTGTTCTTCGTTTTTAAATTAAAATCAGCTAAACTACGTTTCATTTGTCTAGCCCTAGCCCTTCTTTCCTGTTCTAGCTTTTTCAATTTTTTCATTGTTTCTCTTCAATTAACTTTTCGGGTGTATCAGTATAAATGTGATTTTCCTGACCGGCCGTCGTCCTTCTTACAACAGGATAGGGTCAGTTGCATCGGTGCAAACTGTCTTCAAAGGAGCTACTACTATTGATGGATTGGTGAATTATTCAAAGCATCTGGTTCACATGCATCTAAATTAAACCTTTGTAGTTCATCATAATAAGTCTCGCGGAACCTCCAAGAAATCCTGTATTCCAGAAGTAGAGGGTTGGCAGATATCAGAAACACTTGGCTGCGGAGTAGGTGCTGACAAATCTTCAACCACGTTTTGAGTAGGAGACACATGTTCTACGTTACCGGATGTATACACCTTAGTTGGAGCATAATCTTCGTCACTAAAGGCTAATTTATTAAGGGGCCATATTCCGGAACCCGCTTGTGATATTTTTTGCCGTGAATGATTCGAAAAATGCAATTTTCAAAAGCTTTGGAATATTGTAAATTGTCAATGCTTTGCCTGGGTTCATTATATGCCAATTATTTAAAGCAATTTTCAACTTTGATTTAAATGGTCCAAAGATTCCTACATCAAGTGGTTGTAGGCGGTGCGATATATGTGGTGAAAAAGATAGGTAATTTATGCCATTTTTTTTGGCGTAGTTGATGGCTTCGAGAGAAACATGCTTTCATGATTGTCACACAACAATAATATGGGGTTATCTTTTGTGCAGAGTGTGTGCTTCTGGATATATTTTAAAACAGAGACGAATATATCGCTATTTATTCAGCCACTTTTATTTGCAGCGCCGAGACTTCCTTCAGGTGCTCTTTCGAGAAAATTTATAATGAACGTGTGGAAACACGAAAAGTGGAGGAATGGTATTTCCACTGGCAGATATAATACCACCAAAAGTTACGAGCTCGCCTCTTTCAGCTGATACAATTTGTCCGACTTGTTTTTGACATCTTGGAGCCAAGACTTTGGGAGTAGCTAGAATGGTAGATACACTTGATTCGTCGAAATTAAAGATTCTGTTAGCAGTTAATGGATGTCGCTGCAACACTGTCTTCAAGTTGGTATAAAACTCGGTAACCGAAGTTTTGTTAAACATAAAAGATCTGGCAGCGCTTGTGTTTTCGGGTTGGCGTAAACTGAGTTCCGGGTCTCTTCTGCAAAAACCATACATCCATTCTTTCCCAGAAAACTTATTTTCTTTCCCACTTTGCTGGATATTTCAAACTCAAAGATTTGGCATACTTATATGCTAGCTTTCTTGCTTGAATTGTGGTAAGTCCATAATGCATCTCACAACATTTGATAATATAATCATTTAGCAGTTTTTCTTCTTCCATAGAAAAGACTTGGAAACTTGTATATTTAGAGTCAAATGTACAGCTGCTTGATCCTTCAGCAACATTGCTATTCCTGTACTTTTTTATTCGGCTTTCTAATGTTGACAATTTCAAATTGTATTTGTCGGCAGCTTTTCTATATGACAATACTCCTTGCATAAATGCCTGTATTGCTGACTGAATGGATTCTTCATCCACAGCTTGTCTACTTGTCTTTTTTGGTTTATAAGTCCTCACCATGTTTCTGCAAAAAATTAATAAGAAATAGGTATTAAAATATATATATGAATATCGACGATAGCAAAACACAAGACAAAGTTAATGCAAAAATTAGCAATTAGCACACTAACACACCAAATCGTACCTACCTACCAGTTAGGGCACATCATACGCGTTCAAACGTGCCCCATCTAGTTCTGTCCGAAAGTACCCTACTAACTAAATAACAACAAAATATAACCTCTTTTAATATTAATAGGAAATCGTCTTAAATTAAGTATTGAAAACGTATCTTAAATATATTTTGCTAGTTACTGATAGAATACATGAAAACTTATTTTATCTATGGTAGCAATAGACAAAAACATTGATTAAAAAATTACTCACCGAGCACATAAACATGTTCGTGTCTCTCACTTCACTGTCACCGATGCGAATGGCGCGAAACTACGTTGACATAAAATTGGTACCTCGACTCACGCACACATACAAAAGCAAGACCGTACGTTGTTTCGTTCAAGTTTTATTTTGACTGTATGAATATGCCCCGCGTATGAAGGGTAACGATCTTCCCCTAATGATAGTCAAATAAAACAAAGATTTCATATAAATTCTCAGTTTATAAACACGGTAATTGCTTGTGTTACAATATTCATGGAAATTTGATACTTCCTTTTATATTTTATTTATATCACAATATGCAAGAAAAACCTAAACCTAATGCGTAACATATTCAGCTTTTATGACATAATAATATCTAATTATTTTTATAAAAACACCTTATATATATAGATAATATTAGAATAAAACTTTTTTTTTTCAATTCGATAGAAAGCAACTGAAACACAAAAAAAAAAAAAATAAGAATTAATTTTTTATGTTAAAGCTTCATATTACATTAACAGTTTTTGAAAAACTGCTTGTCATTCAAATTCCTACTTGTAAAAATATGATTTTTAAAATACCATTTATTCAAAGCAATTTAATATGCACATATTAGTGAAGACACAACACAGTTTGATATACCAAAAATTTTTACCAATGAGCAAAAAATATTTTCCTGGTTTGTAATTAACATCCACCTATTTTACACTAGATGTTATGATCATCAATTTATATGGAATGTCCTTTCTGTATGTATTAAATCTCTTTGCGTTTCATACATTACAAAAGCATGCAGATTAGTGATGTCATTTTTGCAGAAGAAAATAAATAATTATAATTTATTTTTAAATATTTTGTTTTTAGCAGTTTTAGTACAGTTATAAGGTAATAAATATTTACATTGTCTTGAAAATACATTGCATTTCAAATCTATAGTTATCATAGAATTAATTAAAATTAAGGTAAACATATCATAAAAACTTTAGCTGAAAATCCAGTAATATTAAGTGACAATTATTTTAACTTATAGATTAAACAAACATGAAAATAAATGTTTTAGTTTTTAATATAATTTCTACAAATTCGAATTGTGTTGTTTAAATACAGAATGAAAAAAATCTACAATACATTATTGTAAAGGCATCCCACTTTATCAATTATTTACATATTATGCTTTGAAAAAACTTATTATAAAAAACATTTTCAAATGTTTTTAGGTAATGAAGTAAGTTTGAATACAAAATTTATGATAGTAGGATGTTGACAATAATGTTTCTTTTTGTTAAGGTTGTCAAAAATGCATGATTGTGGACAGTAAATGATTAAGGATCAATATTTAAATATGTAATATTAGACAAACAATTTCATTTGTAACAAAATCAAAAGAGATTTGAGAACATATTGATCTTTTGTATAAAAAAAAAAGAAAATATGAACATCTAGTGTTAAGGAAATGATGATAAAGCTATTACAATCTCTTTTTTTGAAATACAAACAAAAATTAAATTTATCATGAAGGTCATGACATGCAAAAAAACAGAAATAATAACATTAACCAACACATTTCTTCCAAGCGAGTCCACCACAAGACATTGCACCTATCAGATATATCACAAGTGCAAGCACTATTGCACCGATGATATACATCTTCATATTCTTCCAGAATAGCGTACGTTGCAGTGTTCTTGATGTAGCTCGATAAGAAACAGACTGGCAAAAGACATATTATTTAAAAAAATCTACCTCCAAACATAAAGTTATAAAAGTCTTCCAGCTTATAACATTAAACATGACTACCTAGTAACTTTTTTAAATAAAGTGATAGGATTTGAAAGATAAATATTTATCATTAAACCACAATTACCTCTTCAATTACCATAAACCCGCCGAGCGATGGAAAGAAATCGAGTTACAATAAAAGTAATATTAATATTTTGTTTTTGTTATGAATTCCATTGCATTTATATACTTATTATTTTTCTTGCAATATGTTTTACTCAGATAAGGAGAACATGTTATCAACAGCATGTAATTCAATACTTACACTAGCGGCTAAGTTATCAGCTTTGTCAATAATAAGTTCCAGTTTCTCGCCGCGCTTTGCCATACTGTCTGTAAATGTAACATAAAAATATATCAATAATTCTAGAAATATCATTCATATTTACTAGCAATAACCAATAATTATAAAAAAAGGATTAGGCAAAGTAATACATTTACTCATTCAAAACTCATTCTTATGTACATCCCGTAAAGTTCAAATCATTTATAAGCCAAATGATAGGTAACTCACTCAAATATAATGACCTTGTTATGTGCACAAGTAATTACTAGATTGTGAAATAAATTGAAAATATTACAGCAATCCACAATTTACACAATGCTCTAGAGGAAAAGTACAAGTTTCAGCTATTAAATTAAAAATTGTTTTTCAATAATAGGTACAGATAAGTACTTCACGTACATAAATATTTAACAACAAAGAAAAACCTGTAACATTTGATTTGTGGATAATTATATTTTTTAAATCATTCAGACTCACCGATGTTCTTTACCATTATATTTTTCAGTTCATCTAATTCACCATGTACCCTAGATATAGTATCTAGGTCCTTAGATTCACTGTAATGTTTCATTTCAGTTGCCAAAACACGAGCAAACTCGCTATTCATGGCATATGGAATGGCTGTCTGAGCTGTATCACCAAAGCTCGTAGTAAATCTCCTTTTAATTTCATTGAGAAATAGAAACGCTCTTGAACGTTGAAATTTCTAAAATAATAATTAAACAATTCTTTAATAACATTTTTATATGTTGCACTATCAAACATTATAAAGAAGATATAATTTATTATAATTTATAAAAGGTAAGTAATACACTATGATAAGTAATTTTTCAGTAAATAACATAGCATATGAAAACCTTAATAAATAACTTACATCATCCGTTATGCAGAAGTACACCAATTTATTTTCAGAAATATAGTGAAAAAGGTAATTGCCATGAGAATAGGTCAATTTATCATCGTGAGGTGGAATTTTAGATAATATTTGTTCCGTGACTTGAGCGAAATTTCCAGCACAAGATTCATATTTAGCTAAAACCACTGTACCTCTTGCAACAACACTGTACAGTATAGGCATCTTGTTTTTTTTGATAATATCACGTCCTACAAGATATAAAAAGAGAAGTTTGAACAACAATAACAAAGAACCACGATAAAATCACTACGCTGATTTACTAAACTACTAATTTAAATCTTGCAAATAACAATTATTATAGCAATGGGCACGACAATTGTTCTGATCGTAATTTTTTACTGATAATTCGATGCACGATTAACAATAAATTGTGAAATCCACTTCTAACAAAAAGATTAGCGAACACAAAACACTGGATACGCGTAATATTGTTACTCATAAAACCACAGAGCAACTTAAATGACAGAATACCAACTAAAGAGTAGAGTACACTTATCCATATGCAGAACAAATAGTAGAAGTCAAATAGTAAGCGTTTCTACAAACATATAGTGTTTTGCTGTCTTCGAACAACATGGAATAAAATTTAAACAATATGTTCAATATATCAACAATGTTTGGTGTTACATAAACTATGAGTTGCATCAAAAGGTAAAACATATTTCGTAAACGGAAATTGGTTTTAGTGTATGCAAAAATGCATTGATCATCATAGCGAATATTTTAAAAAGCAATAAAACCATATGTTACGGACGACGATATTGTAAATTGTATAAATATAGAATTGTATTACGGACCATGATATTATAAATTGTATAAATGTAAAATTAAATGTAAATATAGGCTTATCTCACGCAGATTTATGTAAATAGGTATATGTGATTGATAAGCGACCGTGTCCGTGTAGTGCATTAATTTTGTAATAATACACATTATTATGTATAACGCATGATGTGATGGGGGCAAAGTATTTCATCATCCTCGTGTGAGCGAGATAGATAATGATAGGTAGAGTGGGAATAGGCGGCGCGGACACCTAGGTTTGAATTCGAGGAAGACAATAAATATTTGATATTGTTATGTATTTTATTATCCCTTATAGACAAAAATGAACATATTCGGTTCATTAAGTCCTATAGGCTGTCAGTATGTCCTGGGGACATACTGAACAGATATATCCATGCCAGTGGTAGCAGCCGGAATCGTATGGCTGTACGACCCGAAAATTAGGGGGATCAGGCATTTAGGGCATACAGCCAGCTCGCTAACACACAAACAGGTGGTTAAGGACAAAGGTTGAAATAAGGAAGGACGGAATAAACAACACGCTGTCCGCCCGCTATATTTTTATAGGCGCTCTATATATATTACGGGCACGGTCTAGATGTAATAATTATTTGTTTTATTGTTTAATTTTATTTGTTTATTGTATATTTGTAAAATAATATAGTAAATATATGTCAGCTGAGCTCTTGCGGTGGGAAGGGGAAAAACATTAGGCGCCTGTAGGCCGCACGGAGGGAGGGGGAAACACCCACCCCTATATAAGCGGGAGTACTTCCAGACTAAATTGTCACTTCGGTGCTGCGGCCGACAGGGACACTAGAAGAAGAGGGGACCATCTCCCGTGGAAGAATATCCGTTCTCCACACCGTAATTAAAAGATAGGTGTTTGTTTCTTTTTGATATTCCGGACACATAAATAGCCGCCTTCGTACAAAGAAATGCACTACAGATGAAAAAACTATGTTGTTACACTTTTTTCCATGATTCCCGCATATAATAGGTATAAGTATTTTGATCGCCTATAACTAGAGAAATAAGTATGTATATCAACTATTACTGGTAAATCAGTATAAACTAAAAAAACATCAGCAAAAGAGCGAATGTTCATGGTACGTAAGTCCTTTTGTTAAGAAGTGCAGTTTTTCGGCAATAATTCAAAAATAGTATATTCCACCCTCTTCAAAATAATTTTCTTTGGTTGAGTTTATTAAGCGTTATCTTCGTTATTTTTTCGTATTTTTGGACACACGGTTTAGAAAACAGAGGGAGACACTTCCACTATTTTCGAAACGATTTTTTCCGAAATTATTTGCGTAATCAGAAAAACACTACACGTTGATATTTGCTGAAAAAAAATTTGTTCAATTTCTGTTACAAGTATGAAGTGCCCCTGAAGAATTATTTATTTTTGTTATTTAACTACTAAACTAAATAGCCTCTTATATAAGACATCTATACTATAAATTTCATCAATATGTATTTTGTAGTTTTTGAATAAAATGTTTGTGACATACGGACGGACAGATGAACGGACTGATGTACACGATGAAACTATAAGACTTCCGTTTTTTTTTTTTTATTTTAGCTCGGCATCCTAAAAACAGTAGCCACTGTCCGTGAACGTTGAAAAAACAACCGTATGTTGATATATCAAACGTTTTTTTGATTGCATACAATTTGATAGGCATTATTGTTTATTAGAAAATGGTCAGCTATTTTATAAAAAAAAAAACGAAACTCAAAAATTTTATCATCTATATTTTAACAAATGTACAATAATAATAAAATAATTTAGTATTACTCATTTACAGGAGACAAAAATGATTCAGAATCAGACGATGAGTGTAGTAGAGTCTGAAAATATATTTAGTGAAGAATATGAAAATTTGAGTGGAGCAGAAATATTGTAACAATAATTTTTATACCCTTACATTTTTTTTTGATCGTACTTCCACAAACGTATATTTGATTTTCTTTGACAAAGTTCCAGCGCATTAGCAATGACGGAGATTGAATACTCTTGGGCTCGATATTAAATGATAGACCATTGTTTAAACAGATGCACCTTTAAGCTAATCCGTTATAACAACTACATTTGTAACTCAGTAAGGTCTAACATCACGAATATTATATAAACTACGTGAACGCTAATTTGCGTAATTTGATCTTTGGTAACCTATTGGCAACTTTAACTTTTACATAGTCAATATTTACGCTAGTATCATACCAGATTAAAGATGCATATAAAATGCTTGCAGCTGCCTTGCTCGTTGATTAGGTTTGTTTTCGCCAACGAGCAAAAACAGATTCAGCGAGAAAGCCTCGTTTGCGGGTGACTTACACCACGTGAAAGTTCATGTCGTAAACAGCAATAAGTGTGGCCGTTGATGTGCGCATAGCATCCGAAATTGTTTTCAGTCAAGAACCATCAAACCAAATCAAATAGAATAAAATAAAAAATATTTCTTTCGTAGGTAATAAAATTACACTTGAAACTGTTTTCTCAAAAATAATTATTGGTTTTTTACATTAATATTACCGCCCATTTCAAATAATACTTTACCTGAGAAGAATGTGCATGAAGCTCAATGTTTACCTTTAGGTGTTTAAAGATACATAACTATTGAGTAGTTAATGAAACTAGTACTTAAAAACAACATGAAACAATTTGATAGGCGAGCAGTTCAATTCCAAAGATTTTTTTCATCAATATATTCAGATACTATATAATAGCCATTTCCATGTAACTTTTGTTTATGAAAATTTAAAATTCATAAAATGATTAATTGTACATTTTAGCTCAGATCTGTTATAAAAGCGTTGTCTCTTGAATAGTTTGCTCACTTCGCTCAGTCGGGTTTTATGAGCAGCAAGGTCACTGTTGTATCTAGTGTTAATACTATGGTTGTCGGTCATTTTTTGGCACGGTTTTATGTTTCAATCGTCCTTCATCACGACTATGCGCCCGCACATTCCGATAAGGTAACGAATGAGTTTTTCAAAGCCTAAAATGCAGAACTAATGACGTATTCGCCATGCAGTCCAGACCTTGCAACTTGTGATTATTTTTCATTTTCGGAAATTAAAGATAAATTTAAAGGTTTAGGATTTAGTTATAAACCCCGATGCGGCGGTGAATGTGGTCCAAAAAGTCATTGAATATTTCCCTAAAGAAAACTGCAATTGTCCCAAAAATGTCAATGTGATGTGTAGTCTGATGAATGAGAAATCATAAACTTCCGATTGGGAAATATGTAATGACAATATTTGCTTATTAAAATTAAACAGTTGTGCAAATGCATTTAATCAGTCTTTTTTCAAACAGAAAAATTACAAATCATTCAAACTTACCGGTCGATACTAAATATAATACATATTTATGAAACATTGAATTAGCTGGCTGCTTACATTCACACAAATAGATTATTATCTATTTTTCATGTGAATTGTTCGCGACTATGATACCGATTTGGAATAATGAGGGGTACGTCGCTTTGCATAATTTACTCAATAAATGCTGCTAAGAAACACGATCAGTCAGAATAACATATAGACGCTTGCGTAAAATTACATAATTTTGTTAAGCTCGCATCAAAGCAAGTTTAAATAGCCAATACGAATTAGACATTCAAAACCACAATTTAAAAGTCCATAGCAATCGTAACATTTTTAAAAGTTTCATCGATATAGTACGTTTTTTGGGTTGACAAGAATGACGTTTTCGAGGATATGATGAAATATTCTTTTCCTTGTCGAAGTATGATGAGATTTTTAAAAAATCATTTATAAACTTCCATTCAAGCTTTTACGGGCTTATCCAGTAGAGTTCGTCACGATTTAATTTCTTTTGTTGCCTTCTTGATACGGAGCACAATAAAAAAGCAATAAAACATACTTATTTTACCACGATCATTATTGTTGGAACGTCGGATGTCAGCAGACTGCGGAAAGCAACAGCGCGTAGTAGCCCAAGATCCCAGAGCGATCAGACGTAACTTATTTTCACATGGATGAAACCTTAGGTTCGTAGTAGTGCCTCATGTACTTAGAATACTTGTGTGTTTGTGGAACTTGCCGAGTGACACCTGGGCAGGTACCAGGTGAGAAAGGTAACTAAAAATTAGAGTTATTTTACTTAAATTCTCATGGCTGATATTTATATATATTATGTAGAATATTATACTAACGTAGTATCATAAAGTGTCAGACACTTTTCATGGACCAAAATTTTTGTCAGACGCTTTAAAGCTCCAAAAAATTCATGAACTTTACTTATTTTCACATGTCTGACTTTTACATATGTTATTGAGGTAACTACTACAAAGTTATATTTCATCAGTCAGACAAATTTGACTGACCAAACATCCCTTAAATATAAAAATTATTCGACTGGGAGTGCTCCACTCTACTGTGTGTGTCATAGACTTAGTATATTACTAATATATTAAGTATATTACTGATATACTAATTCTCATCCCTTAAATATAAAAATTATTCGACTGGGAGTGCGAGCGCGAAAGCACTATGCGCATGCGTCTCAGAGTAATAAATTCAAATCTTTTAAAATTCATACTACTTTCAATCCAAGGTTTTCTTATCTTTACTTTAATGAAATGCTTTTCAATATGAAAAATTAATTCAATAATTAATAAATATTAAATTATATTCATGTATTGCGTGCATTTGGGATAATGAGTACATTAGGAGCTATTTTGTTTTATAAGGCATTATTTTTATTTTATTGAAAAAAAGTACCAGTCAAAATAATTTGAAAGGAAAAATATATATAATGATTAATTACAGAAAGTATTAGTTAATTTATTATTCATCATATTCATCGACTAAATCATTAGAATTTTCATCATTCTGCCAGTTACGATACTGTCCGCTAGAGTCATCATCCTCGTCGTCATCAGTGATGTTGCCGTTGCTGGCAGCTTCGTCTGCAAAAACAATGAAAAGAATTAAAAAATATAGAATTATAAATACAAAAAATTTTAAACTTCGAGTCAAAATATAGTACCTGAATTTTTAACGAATTCACTAATGTCTCCGGGTAATTGTTCACCATCAAACCAATGAAAGTGATATTGGTTTTCTTCAAACCTCCACCCATTGTGTTCAGGAGTAAAAATGGTTGGTAGTTTTACATTTGCATTGTTCCATACACTAGAAATGTAATTAGCTCGGAGAAATTGTTGGAATAATTCAGTTTTGCATGGTGGTAGATTGCTAGCATCAACATTTTTTAAGTTTTTTCGATTGAACGCCTCATTAAAATTATTCACACTGTAATTATTAAAGAACAGCTGAAGCCGAGCAGCATCAACATCGAGTACACCAGAAACGTTGTAAATTTCGCAGATGAATTTTTGAATTGTGTTGAAAATATTTTCTTGTATGAGCTCTTCGGTAAACGATTCTGGGCCTCCAAACTGCATAAAAGCTTGCTGATATTCAGGTTTTTTCATTAATATATTTAATGGTCTTTTTTTACCTCTCTTGAAGAACGCGGGATTAAAATCACAGCCGGTCAGCGCATGAAATCCTGGCAAGCTTCTACTCAAAGATGGTCCCAGATGCTCATATACTTTCGTTAAATTAATGTATCTTTGATTATTTCCGGTACCTGCGTTTAACCATACGTTTGAATCGTCATTTATCAAGTTATGCATGTGTCCAAGCATAATTATCGCAATATCAGTATCAGAGCATCTGATAACAAAATTTGCTTGAGCGTCTGTGTTGCAAATATGAAAAACAATCTTAGTATCGGCTTCTTCATGCTCTGGACACGATAAAGTATCATCTACATCTGATACGATTTTATTATTATCAACTGCGTAAGAGTGACACTGTTTAAAATTAATTAATACTCGTTTCTTCTCAACAAATGGTATCATTTCATCAGATGCCCAGTGTTGAATGAAGAAATCAACAAGGGCCTTTTTAAAGTTAATGTTCTTAAGTTCCTTTAAAAAATCTGGCGGTCGAACTTGATCGGACCCAGTGATGTTGAAATCTAATTGCGTAGACTCTCTGCGAAGATCTCTTTCATAATCCTTGATCGAAGGAGAGAAATATTGATCAAAAATAACGTCGTACCTTGTCGCTTTCAGTTGAGTTACCATAAGAAACATTTTCTTCGAAATTGCGCCAAAAGTTTTCGGAACATTTTTTCATAGTGTGAAGCATAAAGAAACCATCAATCAATAAAATGTCTATGCGATCAGGTGGATTGTGCTCTAAATTTGTCTCCAAAGATTTCATCAAAGTTGACTTCTGTGTTTTACAAATTGTCCCATCAATATGGCACATAGATAATGGTATTGGAGTGATAGGATATGATATAATTTTCTCCATATCTACTTTGTAATCTAGAGATATGCCTAGAATACGCCCAAAAAAGTCTCTTTGCATTCGTATCTCTGCGACTTTACCACCTACTTTGGTTTTATTCTTTTTAGAGTAATCTAGAGCAAAATTTTCCTGTGGTGTTCTCTGAATACTTTTTTCGAATCTGCTGATATCCGATTCACACTCCGAGATAAACATTTGTCGTTTAGCTTCACCATTTTTTTCAATATTAAGCAAAAACTTTTCTACAGGCTCCGACGCAGCTTTTCCTGATGAAATATTGATTAATAAATCTTTCGGCACTAGTGAGTCGAATGGATTTATAAATAAATCAAAAGTGTCGATAAATTTTTGCAACTGCTTAGCATTATTTTTTATAACGTGATTGGTAAGCTCAGCTGAAACGTCTTGTCCCTTTTGCAGATCCAAATCTTCATACACTGAACTTATTATTGTGGATCTGATATCATGACTGCGGGCCCATCGTTGACGTGCAGAAATTGAATTTGTAAAATGTACTATCCCAGTGAGTTTCCTCGCTGCATCAGCGTTAATTGTTTGCTCAAGAACAAGATCAATCGGCTGTTTCGAAAAAGACTTTTTGGTTCTTTGAATGCCAAAAAAACCTTCTTGAAATTCTTCGTACAAATTAGGATGAGTTTCGGCAACGTTTAATAAATTAGAGTGATATCTAACAGTCCAACGAGCATAGTTTGGCTGATTAAAAATAAAAAATAAATTCGTGATCTTCGGTAATACGTACTTGAATAGCTCAAAATCTCCAACACGAATACTTCTCGATAGAGTTAAATAATAGTTGACTAAGTTAAGATATATTAAATAAAACTGCGGCGTTTTCCATGCTCACCGTTCAAAGTTTGCTGTTTGTGAATACAATAATTATGCAATAGTAATTTCAACTCTTCATTTTCGATCTCAAAAGATGATATTGGTGTATTTTGCAGACGTACAAGCTCTTCAATAACTGCATCCGATATTTCTACATTATTCATATCCAAAAATGACTTAAAATGTAAAATTTCGAGACCAACTGAGACCAATGGATGAAGCCTCTTACACCGATTGAAGTGTTTTCCGTCCAGAAATCCAGTAACTGATCCTGAAGCTAACAAACTACTTTGCACCATAACGTTAGACAAGCCGCAATCGGTTATAAATTTTCCAACGGCTTTAAAATACGACATCATGATATGGAACGGTCCTAAATGAATAAATAACTTGTCAAATTTGGGCGCTTCAGTAGCTTGGATTTGTAAGGCTACTTTTGCTATTGCAAGATCATAAGTTACTTGAATGCTAGATTGTTTTACTTCTTCACAAATTTTTAAACTTTGCTCCATAGTTTCTAAAACAACCGATGTATTTGTGGGTGATAAATTGATTGGAGTTAGATAAGAAACAATTTGCATTGGATTATTTTCATTGTTACTGATTAAACTATTGTAACCAACCCACATCGGAAGATTTGGTAAATGATAAGCATGACTTAACATCCAAATTATATCAATATTGTTGTATAATTGTAAATTTGTTGGTAATATTTCTTCGGCTTCATGAATAGAAATTTCTAAACTATCGGTCATCTTGGGTTTTTCATATAAGGTCTTTCTTCTAGTTCAGTAATCTCCATTGTTCTTCGTCGTCTTTTCCCCGATGTTCCAGGTTCTTCGCTGCTAGAAGAGGCAAATTTGGAGTGTCTGATTCTTGCGAAATATTTGGATCTATGTTTTGGTAAATTATACCAACAGTGTCATGTAACGTGTCCTTCCCATCATTAGTTTCCACAAACCGATCATAATTGTCAAATGCAATTCCAGTGCATAGGTTCGAACTTGTTTTAATTGCATCAGGACATATAGTAGATTTTAGCATGGAATAATAAGTAGCTTCAGTTTCCAACTCTTCTATGCCTGGATAGCTAATACAGTGTCCATATCTATGAATTATATCGATAATCTTACGGCTACTTGTTAAGCTTTTAAAGCCATTCCGAGTTTAATATGCTTTGACGTCTTATATTTACCATCGAAGATAGAATACACAGCATCCTGGCTCAAAGATTTAACCACTCGAATACACTTTAAATTATTTTTCCTTTTACTGTTACTTCCGCCAATAAGAGTCGAATAAAATTGTGATAAGTCTTCCGGCACTGACACTTCACCGTTTTTAAGATCTTGAACAGATAAATTATTGGGCAATTTCTTTTTCTCCATTTGTAATACTGATTTCCTCAATATCAATGCAGCTCTATTAAGAATATCCTCATCTTTCAAGTTGTTCAAAACTCCTCATCAATGACAGAAACATGTTTCAGACAATTAACTTCTTATTTTTACACATTATAAACTTTATCTCCTTCGGAAATACTTTTTTTATTTTATCTTCTAAGTTATGAACTGCATAGTTCCGCATAGCTTCCTTAGAATTTTGAAATTCGTCGTTTAATAACTCCATATATTGTCTGTGAAGATATGTCAAAAAAAAACATCGACCTTTCTCTACGACATTTTGTTGTATAAAATTACAAACTTCATCAAAAGCAGCTTGATGGTGCTTACGAAGCTCATGCCATGATGTTTTAACTGTATTTTTCTTCGACGATACTTTATAAGAATACTCCAATTGACAATTTTGTGATAGTATATTGTTGGATTCATTACATCTTGCACTTTCTCTATTAATTCAGCCATGTCTTCTTTTCTTCATTTAATTTGATTAAAAATAGGTTTTATCGCATGTATGCAACGGAAGTCGTTTTAATCTATGCCTTTTTGTTTTGTTCACAATATATACATGTCTGGGTTTTCACTTGTTATATCACGTTCTGATGATTTACTAGGTGTAAAGGAATTACTATCACATTCAAGGGTCACACTAGATTCTTCAGTAATATATGACACCGCTTCAACTGATTCTAATTCTATACTAACTTCAACACTTGGCTCAGGTATTATGCTAGGTTCATGATTGGTACTAACTGGTCTTAAGCTTGATGTTACGTCTGAATCTCGAGCTGTAGAATTATTTTGTTGACTTGAGGTAGATTTTGCACATGGATCATTATCAACAGTACTGTTACTTGGTTGTCTTGATGTGGATGCTAATGATGTATTTTCTGATTCATTTAATAAATTTCTGTTTTTAACTGGGTGGCAGAATAATATTTTTTGGGAGAGCAGTAAAATTTTATAACACTCTCGGTGATAACCACTATCATATAAATCCTCCGGTAATTTTATGTTTCTTAATTTTAGGTTATGTGTTTCTCGCTGTTTTAAAACTTGTTTACATTTTTTAAAGTTTCTTCGGAAAATAATATTAATTTATCATTAGATTTTGGCAAAATACACACTTCAATGTTCCGTCATCCATGGTTTTCACTATCACAAATTACTTAATACACGACATAAACAACAAAAACATGTGCTCTTTATGGATCTAAACTACGCTGTATACTCTATATACTCTATACTACGTCACACGCACTAGGCACATACACACCATAGAGTTAGTATATCAGTAATATACTTAGTATATCAGTAATATACTTAGTATATTAGTAATATACTAAGTCTATGATACACACAGTAGGTGGAGCACTCCCAGTCGAATAATTTTTATATTTAAGGGATGTTTGGTCAGTCAAATTTGTCTGACTGATGAAATATAACTTTGTAGTAGTTACCTCAATAACATATGTAAAAGTCAGACATGTGAAAATAAGTAAAGTTCATAAATTTTTTTTGGAGCTTTAAAGCGTCTGACAAAAATTTTGGTCCATGAAAAGTGTCTGACACTTTATGATACTACGTTAGTATAATATTCTACATAATATATATAAATATCAGCCATGAGAATTTAAGTAAAATAACTCTAATTTTTAGTTACCTTTCTCACCTGGTACCTGCCCAGGTGTCACTCGGCAAGTTCCACAAACACACAAGTATTCTAAGTACATGAGGCACTACTACGAACCTAAGGTTTCATCCATGTGAAAATAAGTTACGTCTGATCGCTCTGGGATCTTACTCTATAGCTTTTTGCTATATTTCGTAGATTCCAAAGTAGTTAACCGATTTATAAAAAAATGTGGATGTCAGTTTTGATAGTACAATTATTTCACTGAGCATTATTGGGTAGCCTCGAAAAATATGATTTTTTATCTAAATTAATAGCTGAAACACATGATGCGGCAGTTGTGTTTTCTGAGGAAAAGAGTGTTTAAGCTAAAATTTAAGAACGTAGCCCATTAGTCCTATGTATTTGATATGCTGTCCACATTTTAAATCCGATTCTATCCAAGTCATGTTAATTCATCAGCGAAACTGTGTGAAAAGTGATTTTTCAATATTATTAGAAATACATACATATATCAATTTTCTTATTACGATAGTACGAAAAGATTAGCGTACGGCCAATTCACCAAATACCGAGCATTATCAAAACAAGTTGGTTTTACGATTCGTCTATCGAAAAAGTAATTTAAAAAAAAATTTGACTGGTTTTTTCAAGGAAATAACTAAGGACGTCCACATATGGGACGGTGACGCACTGACTGAGGCCGCATCAATTTTGTAGCGAGCGCTTGTGGTCAGCCTAAAAGAAAACGAAACATAAGCGATATAAAAGTCAGCACCGAGTGTTGTTAACAACAATCGGCGATAGGCACGCGACGTGCAATGTAGGGTATCATACGAGTGTCTTCGCGTGTACCCACCCTTTTTGTATTTAAGTAACACATTTAAATAATTACATCAAGTTAGAATTCATACGCGTCCATTATTTTCTACATAAACTGTTTAGTGTACGTATTGTATATAAAAAGGAGCGAGACCCCAAAATTGGCCTCACAAGCTTTTAAAAAAAAAATCATCGTTTACGTTATTGCACAGCGTAGTTTCCTGTATACGACGTCAAGCAGATATTAAATTGGAGGTAAGCGACGTATGGAATTAGAAGTTAACAAAAATTTATTGCGTACATATTTATATAGAATACACGTGGCGTGGATCGGACACGATGACATCAGAATTAGCATACATTTACTGATAACTATATAAATAAGGTGCATGTGGTGGTCTTCAATCATCATTACGAAGCTACACCTACATTCAACTTCATTGAGGTGCTTGATGTTAAATGATACAATTAAGTATTCCGTTGCTAACTATTTTTAAAAGTCGAGTTATTATGAACACATATGAAATTGTACCTCACGCTTTTTACTACAAATTGAATTATCTATATATATATATTATTTCTTTAAGATGTTTTATTATGGGTATGAAATATTTCCCTTGATAAATTATCAAACTTAGTGTTTGATAAGCTATTTGATACATTAATTTTCCCTCTAATGATGAAAAATAAGGTCAGATAAGTTTTAGTTTATTCCCGTTAAACAATTGGTATTTTAATATTTGTATTCTAAAATAAACATTGTAAAACGTTTATTTAACGCTTTCTGTTGGCATCATTATATATTATTTCTCTAAAGGTTTTCTTTTGTCGGTATGATATATGTATCTCCTTTGATATATTATCAAACTTAATGTTTGTTACAGCATTTGAAGATTATTTTTCCCTTTAATGATGAAAAATAAGTTGATAAGGGCAGGATTGTATTTAAGAGAACCTGTTTTTTCCCATGGACAATATAATTATACGTGGTTTTTTCACGAGTCCGTATGTTTAGAGATATTTTTGTTTATGTTGAAGATTCATACGACCAAAAAGTGAATGATTACCATGTCGTTATCTCAAACGTTGTTTTTAAAGAACATTTGTAAAATGAATTTCAAAAAATAAAAAAAATGCATCAATAACACTGTATAATTCTGTATATAATATTAATGTAAGACTAATTTTATTACTATTTTTTAGAATTAAACATTTAAAATTAATAAATATTTTCATATACTTATTTCTTCTTAATTATATTACGAAACTGACCACTATCGATGCAAAGTATTCGCACAGGTCATCTAGTTTCATTAATAACTTAAGTTATACTCTAAATTTTATTTCGAGTTTATTAGTCGTGATTGATTGTTGGACGTTCTATTCAGTGGCGGCGCTACACCACTCGTGGACGTCGGCGACATCAGGTTTGCGAGGCTTCTTTTTAATAACTTGTAGGCAAAACTTTTTGCGAGGCCTCTTTTTAATAACTTGTAGGCAAAACTTTTTTGTTTGCGAGGCCCCTTCAGGCGCGAAACCGTCGGCGGTCGCCGACGTCGCCGACGCCTAGCGCCGCCACTGGTTCTATTGCTGTAACACAAACTCTTCATAAGTAAAAATGATTTTCTACTTTTTAGTTCGGCTTGCCATTAAAGCTCGTTTTTTAAATCT
The DNA here is from genome assembly GCA_005406025.1 of Eumeta japonica. Taxonomy (NCBI): domain Eukaryota; kingdom Metazoa; phylum Arthropoda; class Insecta; order Lepidoptera; family Psychidae; genus Eumeta; species Eumeta japonica. Next base: position 25,929 of record BGZK01002809.1, read on the forward strand.
CTAATTTATTTACTGAATTTTTAGTCTCAAAATGAGATCAATAGTATATATAATTACGAGCCTTGCTTTTAGAATATCTTAGTGTGACAATAAATTTAAGTATATATCAATCATGTCTACGTAGCTATACCATTTCATCTAATGCATCACTATTATATGGAACTTTGTGTGTTGACTTTGAGCAATCAAGTTCTTCTTTTTAAATGCTATTTAGTCATCTTCCACGACTAAAGCTACATAGGCCTGCCCGGCAGCAAACAGTCGAGAACCCAGATAAATAACTGCATGATCTACCGTCCAACCTTGCATTTTGTGCACAGTGCATGCTCAACTGAGGATCAATGGCAGCATTCATCTTCCAGCGGTACCATAGCTATATGAGGTTGACCCGATGTTAACACTAGCAACATGACATTTTCAAACACCCTCTTGTCATTCGTTTGTCACCTTGCATTGGATTGGGTGCATTCAAAATTGAGCGAAAATTTAGCTGTTGACATAAGTTAACGTTGCGCCGTACAACTTACGTTTTTCGTATTACGTAAAAACACAGGTTTTTAAATTTTTTACTGTCTTATTTTACAAAATTTCAGGAATTCAATATTTTTTAAAATTATTTCTTTTGTAAGTTTAAAAAATTGATTTTAAATAATTTGAAACATTTTCAAAATTATTTTATTTAATTTATTTTTTAATTTTTTTTTTCCAAAATTGTTAAATTTTATAACGCTTCAAGTAACTATTTTTTTAATGTTCAATTACTTTCAAATTTTACAAAATTTCAGAAATTCAAAATAATTTTCATAATCACGTTTTTCAAAATACAAAATTATTGTATTGCACGGATGCCGGACTTGGCGTTGTCTCAGAAGCAAAGGTATGTCTGTGAAGGAAGAGTGGCGGGTGTAACACTGAAAGACCGCATGGCATTATTAAGAAAATAAGGAAATAGAATTGGCGTTGGACCGGGCACATGATAAAACATAGCAAGCTGAAATGGACAATAATTATCACAGAATTACAATTACGAGATAGAAAAAGAAAAAGAGAAATATAAGGCAAGAGATGAATAGAAGATACAAAGAAAATAGGAGGCCCAATTTATATAAGAAAAGCAAAGAATAAAATAGAATGGAAGCAGCTGAAAGTGGCCTATGGGTCACAAGACATAATGATCACCAAAACGGGTACAATTGATGTGTTAGATTAAGTTAAATCATAATAAGCGTGTACATGTATGTGTCAGTAATAAGAGTTTATATAATCAAATAGTCCTTTTTAGCAATATAATAATTTAATATTTAGATTATTAACAGAACATTGAAGAACGTAAAGTATATTGAATATTATTTATAATTATTCGTAGTTTTAATAGCTGAAGTTTATTTTCATCCCATATTGCGTATAACTGTCATTATTTTGTAATTCCCACTATGAAAATTAAAAGTTTGCATAAGATGGAAAGTTATAGTTTTCTGGCCGATTTTCGAAAAAAGAGTTTTTGCCAGATCTCAACTTTTTGGGATCCTAAGAATCCATTTCGACCAGTTACCGAGTGATGTCTGTATATGTGTACGTATGGTGTGTAGGGGTGCGTGTGTGTAAACTTCTCATAACCCTTAAAAGCATTAAGTGATCGAAACACGTTTGCGACATTCGGAAGTGGTTTTTTTAACTTAAACTTCCTGAAACGTTGAACAGATTCTACTCTATAGATGTTAGTTATTAGAAAAATACTTTTTTGAAATAATTTTTAGGTTACGCTTCCAATCGATACCAAAATCTAATCAGTTCTTGTTTCCAAACATTTTTCCAAACAATATATAAAAATTTTTAAAAGAGATATCGTTTGAGAAAAATTAAAAAAAAAAATGTTTTTTATATTTCTTTTGTAAGCTAATCTATTCATAAATTGCAAAATCTAACCAGTTCTTCTTCTGTATTTTGTAAAGGTGGACGTTGTTTCTTAAAACAACGTCCACCTTTACAAAATTCATCAAAATCAGTTGGTTCGTTCGAAAATTCGTAATAAATTCGAAAAAAGGGTTTCATTTTCAAAATAACAGCCAAAATTCTTGATGGATTGATGTTTGGTACTACGGAATCTTTTTCCGTTTAAAAGACTGATAAAGCAGATAAAAATCGAACAACGTGTTCAAAACGTTTCATTCTTGAAATATTGAAAAAAAAAAGTTTTTTAAAAATATAAATTTTTGAACTAGAACTGCTCAGAACCTATTAGAACTAAATTTTTGAGGTCAGAAAGTTTGAAAAAGCACTAAAATGGATCTTTTGAGCGCGATGAACACAATAATTTACTGCTATTTTTCAGAGACCTCAAAAAAAAGGAGGTTCACAATTTGGTTATATTTTTTACTTTAGAACTACAGTTATATCCACCGGAACACCTCAATGATAATATCAGTAGCCACGTCATGATATCATCATGACGTGGCTACTGAATGGCTACATGAATTCCTCAACAGTGATCAGCACAAGTAACAGGCTTGCAACGTGTCTAGAAAAAGGAAAGCTCCAAAATCAAAACCAAAACTGTGTTTTGTTGTTTAGTTGCTATGAGGGAACACAGGAACGGACATACATAAAAACATATACACACACACACACACTTGTATGTATGCACGCACGCATGTACGCAGGCGCGCACACAAACACACACACCTAACAAACATCTAGATTGAAATAAATTTAGATGTTTGAACTTGAAGAGCTGAACACTTGTTAAAATCATATTTATGAGCTCAGAGTGATTGAAAAAGTACAAAAAAATCTTTTGAGCTTAAATTCAATAATTTACTACTAGGAACATTGTTAAAGACTTGAGCTTAAAAGTAGCAAAAATTTTCAGGAATGGTCAACTGTGTTGTCGAATAATTGAGCTCAAGAAGTTTAAAAATAAGTTTTATAGCTTCGAGACAACTACATTTTAAAATTTTAGGAGTTCAAAAATAAATATCACAGCGGGAATTTTCAAGGATGTCCTACAGATTCAACCATTTTATAGATTTTTTATTATATTATACTTATCATCTTGATAGAGACAGGGAAAAAAAAACTGATTCATATTCTGATGAAGTATAAATCTGTAGTCTGTAATTCGATTAAATATATTATCGCAATAGCTTATACACGTCACCGAGTCTCGAAGTTTTTACATTTTTACCAATACACTATTTTTCATATTTCAAAGTTCAAAATATTATAAGATTTTCTCATACTATGTAACTAGCGGTCACCACCCTGTTTCGCTGGGCGTAAATTTAAATTTAGCAAATTTTTATTATTATCAAAAATGTTATCTCGATTTTGCTACCATATACATAGAATGAAGCCCTTCATTTTCTATATCGGCCGATTTTTCCGCCACTCAATCGTGACCACGGTGCCGTCCTCGATGTCGGTCCCGGTCAAGCTGCCGGATCCGGGCCCCGTTCCGCTTTCGATTCCAATACAGAACTCGACACCGATCTTGGTCCTCCCTTGGGACCAAGGGAGTGATAATAGATCACTATTTATACTGCATCGGACATCCAAAGAAACATAATGTTAAAGGAATCTTAAAACCATCTACAACGGTTTCGCATCGAGTGGTTAAAGTCCCAATTATTCCAAAAAAATAATCCCGACTCTTCCAGTCAGAAACGTATGATAAACATCCTAACAGACATGCTTTTACATTTTTGTATTTCGAATAGCCTATCAGCGCCGGCCCTAGCTTTGACCGGGTGGAGCGACATTGTTTTTCAGCGCCTTCGAGTCAGTACTCTAATTTTCCAGAAATTCTAATTCGGCTTCATAATAAGTAAAAATTATTGATTATTTTTCAAAATAAGTTTTTATTGCAAACATCAACACATGTTAAACTCAAATTAAGTAACTTTAAATACCTATGTGTTTTCGAAAGAAACATCAATTTTTTTTTTTGTTGAAAATTGTCTTTCGCATTTGGTTTTAGAGCGCCCCTAGTTACATGGCGCCTAGAGCAACCGCATCACTCGCTCTACCATAGGCCGGCGCTGTAGCCTATAACAACCACAAACGATTCCGCGTTGAATGGTCATAGCCCGAATTGCAATCCGTCCAGCCGTCAGCCCATGACAAACATTCACACGAACATGCTTTTCCATTTTTTTTTATTATAAATAGCCTAGAACCACTTATAGAAGATCCTGCGTCGATTGATCGTAGCCTCACACCGATACGTTTAGTAGTTTTTGCGCGATGCTCAGCCGAAGAAAACCATTTTCATTGTATTTGTATGAATAGATTAAATTGAGATGCAATCGATTGCCCACGCTTACTTTCTACAGACTTACCAGTACAATATTTATGTTTCTATTAGTTTTATGATTATTTAATTTAATTGAAACAGTTGCATTTTATTCCTTTTTAAAACCGATTCTTTTCTATTAAGTAAACGAAAATTATCTCTATAATATATATTATCTATAATATAAAATTTAGCGCGTCTTTAGGCAAGTGCTTGTTTACTTTCTTTGATGTTTTTTACAAGCGTTGGTAAATAGTTAAAAAACTTTTTAGTGGTAATGATGAATCATAACAAATACATCTTAAAATTTTACGTTGTGTGTATCCTCGTAGCACAATACTAGATCGGATTGATCCCGTTTCGGAAGGAGTCGGGAGGGGAGGGCAGCCCTTTTTCCCTCTCGCCGCGTCCCGCGCCCCGCCCCGCGGCCCGCGGCAGACGCGCGGCAGTGCGTGTTGAGTGAACCCGTATCGATAGGGTAGGCGCGGTGTGCCGCACGTGTGTCGTGTTGTGACAGTTTGTGAGTGAATCCTGAGTAAAATATTGGTTGTCGTCCATGTTAAAAATGCTTCCGTGCAACAGGCGACCGGTCCGGATCGATATACCCAGTGCTCCGAGCGAACGATGAATTAAATTAATATCACTTCTCGTAAAAGTTACTATTCCGGTCACATAACGTTCCCGTATAGCCGATAAGAAACTCGTAAGTCGTTAGTTAGATTCCTATCGTATTTGTACTATTCGAATAACTGATGATTGAAAACAAAAAAAAAACTTTGTATATTTTAATATCCATTAATTAATATTATTGCTTAATAACGTTTTGATAAATTGAATGTCATATTTGTAATTTTCATAGAGGACGGAAAGAATGGTTGCAATATGCAACAACTTTAGTCGGTCACTACTTGCACTTTGTTATTGGAATTGTTGCATTAATAGAATTATTTGTATAATTTTCTTATGCAGTTATGGAATTTCGTGAATAAAAAAAGTATGCATTCCAAAATAAAGTCAATGTGATTACTTAATTTAGAATATTAGGCGTAAAGGCGCGCGCGCGTTTCGTGTCGCCGGCTATTAGCGCGCGAGCAGGAAGCGTCGATTTTAGGGAAGGTCGGATTTTGAAACGGTTCACAGGTCATTGTTCCCTTATGTGTAAGCGTTTTTGTAGGCACCTGGTAGGAACAAATCGCCTTTGTTCCGAGCACTGCTGCGATATTAGGTTGCTTTTTTTTAATGATCGTTCACTTTCAAAATTTTCTCATTATTACGGAGGCAGTAGCAGTGGCGAATACAATGTCACTCATCAGTTTTAGTGCTGGTTTTGCCGGCGCTTGTTGCACGGAAGTGGGGTACTAAATATGTAATCTGAAATCTGAAATTAATATACCACTGCAAACTGTTCAGAAACAGAGATGGCCGCAAATCTGTCAGGATGCGTTACTTAGCGGACAATAAGACTATCGTGATGTACAACATTCAAACATTGAGTATGCTGGATTAGAAGTGTCAAGGATGGACGACAGCTCGCCGGACCTGTCGCTGAAATTGCGACGCGGGTCCAGCGATTCGCGGGAGTCCTTCTACATGGATTTCGCTCAGGGCATCGATTCCGACATAGAGGAAGTGACGACAATCGAGCGCGCGATACCTGAGCATCCTGGGGGGCGAGCGGAGGGGGACGCCGACACGCTCGCCACGCCGTCTGGCCTTGACGAGAATAAGGATATACCGCAATGGTAAGTGCTCCTTCATAGCACATTAGATTTTCCGACCGGGCATTATGTCCCGTAATCAGAGATAGTTTTAAACCTACTAAAAACGTTTCATAGTGAGTTAGAAATTTCACGTAAAGCGATCCTCCTACAAGATATCTATAAAATTTAATTCAAATAAAATTGCAGGAAATGTATGTGCGGACAACCAACTGTTAATTTGAATTTGTCTGCTGGTTAAATAGAGACGACCGGAAATAATTTGTATGGGCTTTTAAGTAGCATTGTACCTAATATTTAATATGCAATACGAAACAGAGATGTACACGTACTGTCGCTGATTATCATTTCGATATGATCGGCCATAGGTACTTGCTTATTATATGGGAAGGTGATTTAAGATCACAAAAGCTAAACAATTGTGACATATACTTATTTAATTTTCCGTAACTAATTTGTAATAACTCGTTTCGTATCCGTATACCATAATGTGTACTACATAAAGGTGTTTCGTCTTTAAGCATTGAGGTATTATTACGACAGGAAGACGTCGTGTAGGTACATTAAGTCCAGTCGAGCTGAATCTTCATGTGATCTCCCTTTAGAAGTGGTATCTACCTAGAAGGAAGGTTTGTCCTAAGTAAATACAATCGTCAACGACTTCGATTGAAGAGTTCTCCGTTGCAATGAAAAGTACGTACAATACGGACATGTGACATAAATTTTGTTTTATGTATATTAGTGTTTAGACTTACTTTTTGAAAGACTAGTGCGGACCCTGAACATGGTAACGAATCCATTCAACGATTCGGGCATCACTACCATTGCAAACAAATGTCTGTTATTGATGTTGATACCTAACTATTTTATGGTGTCTATTATATCAAAGTACAAATACAGTTTAAAAATACGTTTCGATACTTAGCTAAGAGTTTCGAAGATACGGACATCTCTGTTTCACACTTCTCTGAAATTAGATCGGTTTCGGGGTGTGATCTTATACCTAATCAGATCGTTGTACCAACGTCTCCACACTCGAATATGCTGATATTGGTTATAATTGTTTGTATTTATTCGCTCAATGTATAAGCACAGTATATGCATCGTGAAAAAGAAACTAACATTGGGAAATTTGCAATCTTTCAAGTTGAGGAAAACACTATCAGACATTTCGGATGAATAAATGTCCACTGCTCTCGCATTTTATGGTGCGTATCGGGATGCCTAACTGCAAAAATATAATTTTATGGTAAAACAAAATAACTGTAACGTCATTTTGATGTAACTTTTTACGATTGGGTATTATTGAAGAATGTATCGAAATTAATTATCTGTCTCCCTGAATATTTTTCATTAATTATGCGATCATTTCATCATTCATCAATGGATATTGTTTCCCACTTTTTTAGAGGAATTTCGCCAACAAAGTAGTCATTGTAATTAGTAGTCTCTGCGTTCCGCACGGATCCGCCCGCCGATTGTTATTACATATCGACATTATCTCAGGAATTATCCAACTTATTATCAAATTTTAATTTTTGGGTAACCTGTTCTACCCATTCTATCTTTTTATCATTTGTTCGGGGCGAGTAATTGGTTCCATCTAAACAAATGAAGATGTGTGGTAGAGTCATGCTTTGGCAAACTTTGTTGCAGCACGAAAATGGACCTATTCGACTGGTGAGATATACTCTCACAGAATATAGACGTAAAGTAACTTATTGCTGCTTCATTTCATAGAGTAAGTGTGAGTTCCTGTGGCCCCCTCCCTCTCCATCATCTCATTCCCACCTCCAACAGCCTACTCTTCTTTTCATCAACCCATTCTCCTCTCCGTCAGATATTCTATTCTTTGTTGTCCCCAATTTTGATGTCTCTGCCTGTTATTGAGTTTGCTGCACCATGCCGATTGGAGTAAATAAATAAACGGTAAAATTCAAAATAAAGGATGAATAAATAGACAAATAAACTAAATTATGCATACGTCATTATGGATTACAAAGAAAATTATACTAAAAAACTCTGCTTATATTAACAAAAAAACAATCCAATTGAATTCTAATACGCGACAACACTATGTCTATGGTTGATATTGTTACATTTGGTACAATTTTCATTATGCTGAATAAATATATTTTACATACAAACGAGAAAAAGGAACTCAGTCGGCCTATGTCCTTTTAAATAATAATTACCTAGTCAATATGTATAATATTAGGTAAATAGATATCTAAAGTTATATACAATACTAATGAACAAGACACTACCAATTTCGCGTTTCGTATTAGTAGATATTTAGTATCTAAATAGATTTTAAATATCTACTATTGCTATTAAATATCTATTGACGGTGGTTAAATCTCTAATGGCTCTTATTATTGAAGTTCTAATTCGGTGTGATATTAACATAGATGTGACTGTAAAGCTAAGATAAATTAAATCGAACGAGCGTTTTGGTCTTCATGTCCCACCTATTCTTACTTGCATCGTCTCTCAAGTGCTCGCATGGCTGTACTGTGTAAACGCGCGCGTTTGTGGATCGTAGAATGAGTGTATAGTATTTGTAATGCTCGAGTATTATTATGCAGAGCTAAAAGTGGAAATCATCACGGATATTCCAGTTTGTGAAAACAGTTTTATTATTTATCTTAAAATATACCACAAAAGTATTCTGTGCTTGCTTGTAGGCTTTAAAATGATTAGATTTTATAAAATTTATATTACGGAAAGGTCGCGATATAGAATCCCATGCAGACCAAAACTGTTGGCATATTAAAAAATGGAAAATTTTTGCATTCGATAGCGACGACTTTGTGTGAAAAAATTGATGGATGTCAGTGAAGCGACAGAGATATGCAAAGATTGTACCATGTGGAAGTCTCTGCCTACCCTTTTTAGAAATAGGCGTGAGTTTATATTACTATTATATTAATTTATATTATTATCCTTTCCTGATATATAATCGTTATCGTTTCACCAAGGTTGATGGTAGGTGGACGCATGGGCGGATCCAGCCTATGAGTTACAGGGGGTCACATAGTCGCGGTCCAGTCAAGACAAACTGTAATTCTTTTACAATAATAAGGCAAAGACCCAGCTCAGGGGGAGCCGGGAACCCAATGACCCCTCCTGGATCCACCCTGGGCTGATTGATGATTTCATTAGCTATTAATCAATCTGTTGTTCTTGTAATAAGGTGTGGTTTGCAAATAAGGTGGATGGATTGATGGTTACCAATTTTTCTTCTGTAAATAAACCAAGTAAATACTAAAAATACCATCTAAATTAGTAATTTTAATCGAAAAAGATGGTCGGAAATTATTTTCAGCAGTTTTTTCTAATAAGACCATTAAAATCCGCATTATTAGGGTTTCTTTCATCTCCTTTTAAAGAAATTTTTAACAAAAAGTCGCTTTTAAACTTAATTTTGCATTCCATGTCGTTCTGTTAACGGGTTTTATCACGTTGAATACAAATTTTATTTTAAAAGTGCTTTTTTGTTAAATGTCAGTTTAAAAATGATGGAAACTCTTATACTCCTAGGACTTGTTGGAAAACTTTTATATTGAATTCTAAAAATATGATTAATTTATTGAGATGTAATTTGGAGAAAAGTCTTCAAAAGTTCGATATATTTAATTGTTTTTTATGCTTTAAAATAGAACCGTTTATCGATGGCATTTTGTTGTTATTTTTATAATATCTAAATACATGTAATAAATTAATATTTATATTTGAAAAATATAAACAGAATATTGAGACATCGATCCGATTCGTGTCTGGCCATCCAAAGTAATTATGCACCTGGCTGGTTTTTCTTTACCTAGCTTCTAATGCGCGTACTTATTTCTGACGCTGCCCGCGTCATCATTTCTCGTTAAACACTCATTAATCTGTGTTCCGGCTCTAATTGAACTGACTACTTCGTAAGATTTTTTACGGGGGTCAGGAAAATCGTCGAATTTATTAATTAGTTACGTCCCCGATCTTAAAGATCAGTAATAGTGGCTAATTTGATATTTTCGTTCTCTACTTTGGTGAAGCACAATTTTTATTAAATTTTTCAATTGACGTAAAAGAATTGATGTTTAGCTAATTTTAACGAAATGTTTGCGAATTAATTTATTTTTATTTCGTGCAATGTTAATATTGTACGACATGAATTTTCGCAATAACTTTAATAGTTATTTATAATATTACAATATTGAATAAAGGCGAAATTTGTAATAAAAATAAATAATATTGTTTTCTTATCAGAGATGGTTTAACTCTCACCTGAAGGTGCAGCTGAGCTTTTCCAATAAGCCACGGCTAGCTAGTTAGCTAGCTACGGTCTAGATTTATAGCGCATTTTCGAATCGGTACAATATAGATAATTTATAGGTATTTCAGTTCTATATAGGTATTTTAGATTTACCTCAATAAATTTTCCTATTTTAAATAAAACAATAATCAATCATGAAATAAAAAAATGTCAATTATTGTATAACTTTAATTTACGCCCACAGAAGTGCTCGGATTGAGAGTTAGCGTTCAGTAACTTTGTTAAGGTTCCGAGCCAAAATGGCAAAACGAAACCCTTATAGTTTCGTCATTTCTGTCCGTCCGTATGTCACAGGCATTTTATTCGAAAACTACAGGACGTATATTGATGAGATTAATAGTGTAGGTGTCTTGTATAAGCCGCTACTTAGTTTAGTGGTTAAATAATAAAAATAAATATTTTTAGGGGGGCAGATCATACACGTAACAGAAGGTGAAAAATTTTTTCAGCAAACATGAATGAGTGGCACATATTTCGACAGTTTTTTTTAAAAAAAAACCCTCTATTTTCTAAACCATATATCCAAAAATATGAAAAAAATTGCGCAGGTAACGGTTAATAAAAACTTTCAACGAAGATTATTTTGAACACGGCCAGATATACTGTTTTTGAGTTATTGCCGAAAAACTGCGCTTCTCAACAAAAGGACGTAAGTGCCATGAAGGTACGCTCTTTTGTTGATGCGCTTTGGTTTACATTAGTTTCATAGTAATAGTCTTACATACCTATTGTTTTTGTAGTAATAGGCGACTAAAGTGCTTATATTTATTATGTGCGGGAAACATGGAAAAAAGTGTAACAACGTAGTTTTTTTTATTTGTAATGCATTTATTTGTAATTAATAATGGCGTCGGAACCCTATAATGATCATGGCCCGACATCCTCTCGGCCAGTTTTTTGCACCATGTCACATTTAAAACCACCAGACTTGTTTGAAATAGTAACAATAAGTCTACGCATTGAATAATGTGTTCCTTTGGCTGAGGGCGTAATGGCAAATCCCATTAGGTGGTATGAACTATTTGCATACATTAGACAAAAAACTATTTTATATGCATTGTATTACACGTTAGAAACCCAAATTGATTCTTCCATTAATATTAAGAAAATAGAAGATTTATGTATACCGACTTAATCAAATTATCTGCTAAGCTTACAGTTGGATGCGTTCGGTTTGTACAAATTATGTTATAATATTGTTTTAGATTTTCTTCTAATGTATTTTTGATATAATGTTATTAATGGATGAAAGGTTAAGTGTCTAGTACTATGCATATTTATGTAACTGATGCACAAATAAACATTCATTTTTAGACGTGTTGTTATTTCGTATTGGGATATATTTGTTGGTAGAACAGAAAGTACGTACCTAGTCAAAGAAGATATGAAAATGTAGACAACGAAAAGCGACGGTTGTAATAAGAACTATATAGAAAAAAGCCAAGTGCGATTTAAACGAGTGCACCTAAGGTTCCGTATTGCCATACTATATTTTTAAAATATAATTACTAGAAAAATGCGTTTCCTTTTATCTAACTTAAAATTTTTAACGTGCACGGGCATCCGACTCACATTTAGTCAGTTTTTATTACCTGTTGCTTTACTTTAGAGCTTGCATTGTAATAACATAAAATTCGAGGCTTGTATATTATATATTACCGTTTGTATGGTAGTGCAAAGACAAAAAATAGTCAATGAAAACACGTTTCTTATTTGGGAATACTCCTTTATTTTTTTCTATCGTTTTATCATTAAGGCATCCATAGTAATGGCATATAGCTTATGAGCATTTTAGTCGACTACCTATTACGGTTCAAATGCTACAGCTTTTGGAGGTAGGACACACGAACGAATGGAGGAAGGACGGCGTAGCCTTAGTAAAATTATATTGTTCTGATTTGAATAGCTATTTTAGGGTAGTCAGTCTGTTTGAAAGCACTTCCGTCAAAAGAGTCAATTTTAAATTCATATATAAATTACATAGGTAGATATTTGACTATCAGAATCGATTCTCACGCAGTGTAATAATATCGGCGCACCACCAGTCGCAGCTGCGGGTCAGATAATCCACGAGTGATCGACGTCAACTAGAATTCCCGGCTAACCATAAACTTGCGCAATTTGAGCTTCGTGTGAATAACCGGGCAGTTGTGTGTACTTGAAGTTTTGAAGTTGCATAAATCTATAAAATCATGTAAAATATGGTTCACGTGAAACGTTCTATTTAAAATTACTCCGAGAGTGGAGTTTTTAAAATGATTTTATCGATAAAGTTTAGATTTTCTTTAAGTTTCTCCCTATCATCTAATTAGTGTTGTGTTTCGTAATCGCAAAAAGCGAACACTTATGGGATCCTTTCTTGTCTGTTTCTCAAAAGCTTTCGAAACTATGTCGAAACTATTTGAGGTAGGTAATTGAAATTTGGCGCGGTTGTAGCGGACGTGAGTGAGAATCAAGATCATTCTTTCGACTTAAGAGCGTAAGTTTTGGGAAATAATACGATAAATTTAAAAAAACGAGGTTATCGTGTGCGATAATATATTTTTTAGGTTTGTTTTCAGTTTTTATTACTTTACATTTTTCTAAGGCATATTATAAAAAAAATATTTTGCAGTGTTATATTCTACTAAATTACGTTTTTAACAATGAAAAAAATTTAAACACTTATCTCCGAAAGTAATTACTGTATACAAAATATTGAAAAAATCATGAATATCGATAAGTTGTGAATTTGTAGTTTATTAGAGACATTTGTAAGTTATTTAATAGTAAACAACTAATAAGTAAATGTATGGTAATAACTACAGATTTGCTACATTTCATACGATCGTTATAAAGTTGTACAGTTTTTATAGACATTGCCCTCATCTAGTAAAAGGTATAAACGTGGTGGTTTTTCGTATAAAACTAATATAAGAGAAACTGTATTAAATTAAGAAATTGCATTGTAATAACTTGTAGTATTGTTTTTATTTAAAATCAAACACCTAAACGACAAAGAATGAGGTAATGATTTTTGCTATTCGCCCTAGAAAGCAGCCTCTAACAATACAATTGAATATCGATGATTTAGCGTGAGGTGACCACCAGCTGTAAGATATGAACAGTACATAATTGTTTTCGTTCTAAATATGAAGTAAGAATAGACAATCTTAGAGCAAGAGAAGGAGAAGGAGAAGGCTTAATTTTAAATGAAACTGGAAGGGGAAAACACGTGAAAAAGATTTATTGCATAGATCTATATAGGTGTCTAGATAGATCTCAGTATGTTACGTAGTTGGGTCAATTAATAATTATCCATGTTAACTATTTATTAATGAATAATTTTGGGTAAGAACATCATAAAAAAAGTTAATGCATCTGTAGGCTGTTCAGCTACATTTATTATTTATAACAATTTATATTTTTACATTAATACATACCTGCACACGCATACTATTTATCACATCTTATTGTCTTTTATATTATATCCACATATTATTTATCTAAAAAGAAAAAAAACCTTCAACGCCAACGTACGTCGTTTAGCATTTTTCAAAACGTAACGGCTCGTCGCTTAATTATATCGTTTATTTTATATTTTATGTTTAATGATCGTGTTATAGAATTGTATAAATAGTACTTTTCCTTTCGATATGCATTATACCCTATATTGTGTTGCGTGTTCATATCAGTATAAGTCTTAAGGGTTAAGTGCGTTTTCCTGTTTGCTGTTGCCGATCTAAAACCCTAAACCGTCAAGGTAACACAGTCCACTTATATGTAAATAAAACAAACAGCCCTAAACATCCATTTTCATATAATTATTTTAAGCAAATATGTATGTGTTTGTGACAGGTTTTTGCGTGATGTTACATAGTGCTACATACAACCAATTAGATCTATTGATATTAAAACGGTTATATTAAATATTATATTCATGAATGGTTAAAAGTCTACGTTGAAAACAAACGGAAATGGGTGTTCGGTGCGTCATTCACCCATCGAAATAATCTTAGTGAGAGTCGGGGCTATGGAGTCGGCACACCGAAAATGAAACTAATGATTCATTTTCATGATTCATCGCAGACGATCAGCACTTTAGTGGTGGGTAGTTTCATAAAAATCACCAACGACGCTGTTTCCATTGGCAAAAATATCGCACTGTAGGTACGTTAAACTGTGTGCTAGTTTTCTGATAGGTCGATTTATGAGAAAAAAAAATTACAACTTTTTATGAATACAACTTTATCATATATCTGCAAAATCTTGTCGTTCCAGTTGGCTACAAGTCGTACCGAATTATTCTTTCAAGTACTGCTGTGACATGCACAATCATTTATAATACTGACTGATTTTTAAAGAAGATTGTTCGAACAAAACGGTGTTAAAATCTGGCTATAGTTAAATTTTTCAGCCATTACAGCGGCCACTGGAGGGCGTCGTTAACCTAAATAGTTTACTATTTTCAGGTTTAAGGCGTACGAGTATTTATTAACGAAAGGAACAAGTTCTCTTCTACCGTCATTTGGGAATCACTTAAGAAACATCTTATTTCTAAATACGCATATGCGAAGGACATATGGCTTAAAAATATCTACTTAATTTTTTAGAATATTCGATGTGACATATTAATTGGCATGTATATAGATAACTTATGGACCACGCTCTCAAAATTATTTTCTCGTTATACATAAAAAGGCTACATTACTAGTTGTATTTTAAAAATAGACGTAATATGAAATTCGGGAAATTATAGCCAATAATCACAATAGTAAGTAATAGCTCGGCACAAGTTGTTTCAATATTTTATTTCTTGAACTGTAATTGTTATGAGGATACGAAAGCTCAAAAGTCAAAGCGTGGAGGGGATTAAACACATAGGCCTATAATTAGAATTCTCGTCCGCTCACCCGAGATTTACGAGAGGATATGTAAAGTTTTACGACATTTAAGGAAATGGTTTTTCGACTCCACACCCTGGTCGTGTTTAATTTGGTTTTTTACGCGCTTAGGTTTTTTTTTACGAGTATTTTGTCTGGTTTTATTTAGATCCGGGCGCAGCGAATTTATCAAAGGAACGAATCAAAAATAAAAATGTTAGTGGATAACATAAAAATAAATTTAAAATGAACGAATTGTGTTGTAAAACAAAA
>BGZK01002810.1:0-41377 GCA_005406025.1 Eumeta japonica
AAATTGAAATGATAAATTCTATAATATAAAATGAATCGCAAAATGTGTTGGTAAGCGCATAACTCAACAACGCCTGGACCAATTTGGCCAATTCTTTTTAAAATGTTCGTTGAAGTTCAAGGATGGTTTTACGGCGAGAAAAATTAGAATTATTGCTGGAAAACCCTAAAATAGCCTTTTCTTCCCATACAAATGATTTGTAACTAAGACGTAGTCAATTTGAGCTTTATTGCTATGGTATAAAGTTCATATTAAATTACAAGCACTCACTGTTGTCTAAGCAATGTAGGTGTGTTCCTAACGTCAAAGATCATATCTATCAAAACAATGTGCGTGTGCGTTGGAGCACAGAATACATAGTTGGAGGAGTTTAATGTCGCGTTCCGAAACTCGCGTTTCTTTTGTATTAGTTTCGGCACGAGATAAAATGCATCAGTTTTCACGTCATTACATCAGTCAAACAAAATCGCGTTACCAACAGTGTTTTATTATTATTAATATCCAAATTTTAAATAAATAAAACAATTCGTACGGCTTAAAAGATTTGACTTCAAGTCATATCAAAAAAAAAAAAGTTGTCTGTTACCTAATTTACTGAGTTTGCTTTTGTCAACTGATACACGAAACAAATTCGTATATCGTGTTTTGTGCAGAGTGTTTAGTTAGTTAGTGTTTGTTTAGTTCGTGATTAGTGAAAAATAATTATATTTTTATTTATTTATATTTGATATGCCTCCTATAAGACGAAGCAATTTAGGTAGAAGAACCAGAAATGCTACAAACCAAGCTAATTACCGATCTAATCGTACTGCACAAGAACGTGACGACGGAAATGAACGTGAAAGAATTCGGATATCACAAACGCGTGAAGCGCGAGCGCGACATTCAACTAATAATCGCGCAAGTTTGAATCGAGCTGCTTTCAGTTACGATGTGTCAATTGACTACAGTAACTACCAATGTGTTGTTATTGGTTCTATGAACTCGGTTTGCTCACACTGTAAGGCATTAAATTAAAACGAAGCCAATGGATTGTGTTGCGCAAATGGTAAAGTGAAATTGATACCATTGGATCCACCACCAGAACCATTGTACTCATTGGTTTCAGGAATAGGAACAGATTCTATACACTTTTGACACATATCCAACAATATAACAATTGCTTTCAAATGACTTCATTTGGGGCAACAAATGTAGTTCGGGAAAATTTTATGCCAACTTTCAAGGTATGTATTATAGCAGTTACTCATAATTATTTTGCGAACAAAATTTTCTGTCACCAAAGTTAAGATGTGTCACTAATCTTCAATTTCTTAATCATTACGAAATATATCACTTAGTCATCATATTATATGGTGACTCAGTTTCAATAACACTTTTATTATATTTTATATTTGATAGATATTAGTTAAAACTAAATATATACTTTTAAGATCAAATATTATTTAAGTTTGATCACTGACAATCCATTAATTTATACCACACCATAATATTTTTTTTATTTACAGATACAAGGGCAAATATATCACAGAGCAGGTTCACTGTTACCAGTGTCAGATAGCGACAACAAATTCCTGCTTTATGGGCAATTCACCACAAGAAATTGATCTGCTTGTGCACATAACAATTTAGTAAAGAGGTCTATTGTAGAACAATTACAAACTTTATTTCATCAACACAATCAATTGATTATATTGTTTAAAACTGCCCTGGATCTGATGCCATCCGATAATCACAAAATTGTAATCAGAGCTGATAAAACACCTGCAGGTCAACATAAGATTTTAATGCACCAACTATTGATGAAGTTGCTATCGTTGTAGTTGAGAAAACTTGGAATCCCGTGATATTGTTTTACATCGTCGGAATGATCAATTACAACGTATAAAGGAAACACACCGCTCATATGCACTGCAATATCCCATTATATTTTGGCAAGGTGAAGATGGCTACGATTTCTCAATAAAATGATAAATCCCATTACAGGTAACTAAAATATTAGTTTAGCTATGGCGATAATATCTCAGTCATTATATTATGTATTTTAATTTTATATTTGAATGTTATTAAAACAAAATCTATTTACAGGTTCTGAAACCAACAAAAAGTCAGTTCAATGAACTATTATTCATACCTAATGATTCGGGAAAATGAAGATAATCACATATTGAAATGTCGGCGATTATATCACAAATATGTTGTTGACATGTATGTTAAAATTGAAACGGAGAGATTAACATTCTGTTGTATTACCTTAATGCTTCCGATGGAAATGCACAGAATGTCGGTCGGATGACTATTCCAGCACAGCATACATCGCATATGCAGTAACGATAATATGCTCAAGATGCCATGTCGTATGTTCGTCATTATGGTACAGCAGATTTGTTCATCACATTTACATGCAATCCGCAATGGATAGAAATCAAGCAGGAGTTATTCCCTGGGCAATCACCCATTGATCGTCATGATATTACAGCCAGAGTCTTTAGACAAAAGTTGAAATCTTTAATGGATTTCATCGTAAAACATAATGTGTTTGGTGAGACACGCTGGATGTATTCTGTGGAGTGGCAGAAACGAGGATTGCCACATGCACACATTTTGATTTGGTTGGTTGAAAAGATAAGGCCAAATGAAGTTGATGCAGTGATATCAGCTGAAATCCCTAATGTACAAGTAGATCCTGGATTGCATGAGGTAGTTATCAAAAACATGATACATGGTCCCTGTGGAACTCTTAATCAAAATTCACCGTGTATGATGGATGGTAAATGTTCAAAACGATATCCACGGACATTAATATCGGAAACAATTACTGGTAATGACGGTTATCCATTGTATCGTCGCAGATCGACAGCAGACAATGGAAAATCAACAATTGTCAAATTAAATCAACAAGATATTGAAATAGATAATCGTTGGATTGTTCCATATTCACCCATTTTATCAAAGACATTCAAAGCACACATCAACGTTGAATCTTGCCATTCAGTGAAATCTATTAAATACATTTGCAAATATGTAACCAAAGGGAGTGATATGGCTGTGATTGGAATTGGTAGAATTCCAATGATGAAGTTACCCAATACCAAATGGGCCGCTATGTCAGTAGTAATGAAGCAGTTTGGCGAATATTTTCTTTTCCTATTCATGAGACACCCTTCTGTTGTTCACTTAGCTGTGCATTTAGAAAATGGACAAAGAGTGTATTTTACAGCACAGAACGCAGTACAAAGAGCTGCTCAGCCACCATCTACACATTAACCAGTTTTTGAGACATGCCAAAACGATGATTTCGCAAACATTGCTATATTCTGAAATGCCAAAATATTATACCTGGAATCCCTCGAGATTTATACGACGGAAACAAGGAAAACCAGTTCCAGGATATACAGATGTATATTCCACCGATGCGATTGGCCGGATTTATTCAGTACATCCAAGCAATGATGAATGTTTTATTTACGACTGCTATTAGTCAATGTAATGTGGCAACATCATTCCAACAGTTACGAACTGTTGATGGTGAATTGTGTGGATCCTACAGAGAAGCCTGTCAACGTTTGCAATTGCTTGAAAATGACGCTCATTGGGATCAAACTCTCAATGATGCTGTAATATTATCACACGCTCATCAAATACGAACATTGTTTTCTATAATCCATCTGCTTCCATCCACCCATTTGTGGATCAAGTACAAAGATTATATGTGATGATATTTTGTATCAAATACGGAATAGAATGGGAAATCCAAATATACAAATCAGTGAAGAAATTTACAATGAAGCATTGATTTCAATTGAGGACATGTGCTTGATAATGTCAAACAAACTATTAATTCAATTAGGCCTGACCGCGCCCAATCGTCCAATGCATGACGCTTTTAACCAAGAGTTGCATCGAGAAAGACTGTATGATCTCAACGCTTTGAAAGAATTAATTCAAACAAATCTTCCACTGTTAAATGAACAACAGAAGTATGTATTTGAAACTCTTATGAAAGTAACAAATGATGAAACTGGAGGGATTTATTTAGATGCACCTGGTGGTACAGGAAAAACTTTTTGATTTCATTAATATTAGCAACAATTCGCTCACAAAATAAAATTGCACTTGCACTCGCTTCGTCGGGAATCGCAGCAACTTTGCTTGAAGGTGGTCGAACAGCCCATTCAGCACAAATTGCCATTAAATATGCAAAGCAATGAAACTCCAACCTGCAACGTTTCGAAGAACTCTGCAATGGCAAAGGTTTTGCAGCAATGTAAATTGATTGTTTGGGATGAATGCACGATGGCACATAAAAATCTTTGGAGGCTTTAGACAGAACCTAAAAGATCTACGGATAATAACCGATTTGGTGGTGCAATGATTTTATTAGCAGGAGATTTTCGTCAAACATTGCCAGTGATTCCACGATCAACGCCAGCTGATGAACTCAATGCATGTCTAAAGTCCTCCGTGTGGAAACATGTCAAAGTACTTCATTTAAGCAAGAATATGCGTGTCGAGTTGCAAAATGACCAATCTGGAAACATATTCTCTAAACAACTCATTGACATTGGTAATGGCAAATTTCCTATAGACATGTTGACTGGCTGCATTAACTTTCCTCAAAGTTTTTGTCAGTTAACTCGATCAAAAGATGAACTTATTCAGAAGGTGTTTCCAGATGTTTCTCAAAATTACAGAAACCATGATTGGTTGAGCGAACGAGCTATACTGGCTGCAAAAAACATAGATGTAAATGAATTAAATTTCAAAATTCAAGAACAAATTACAGGCGAATTGAGGATATATAAATCAGTTGATTCGGCTACTAATCAAGATGATGTAGTCAACTATCCACCGGAATTTTAAACTCGCTGGATTTGCCAGGATTGCCACCTCACAATCTTCAATTAAAGGTTGGATCGGTGGTTATAATGTTGCGAAATATCAACCAACCGCGTCTTTGCAACGGTACAAGGCGATAAAAAATTACTAAACAATGTGATAGAAGCAACTATACTCAAAGGAAAGTATAAAGGAGAAGATGTTCTCATACCGCGCATCCCAATGATTCCGACTGATGTGCCATTTGAGTTTAAACGACAGTTTCCAGTGCGGCTTGCTTTTGCTATGACTATAAACAAGTCCCAGGGCAATCATTAAGTGTTTGTGGTATTAATCTAGAAAACCCATGTTTCTCACATGGTCAATTGTATGTTGCCTGTTCCCGTGTTGGAAAACCCAGATTGTTTATCTATGCGCCAGGTAATCAAACAAAAACATCGTATACCACAAAGCACTACAATGATAATAATAATAATTATGATTCACATGATTAACAATAAAGCGATTACTTACTTTTAAATCCTTATATATGTTTTATTTAATTATTTTTATTCACAACGCCCTATCACCAGGGTGACTTTGTTCTGTTCCATTTTTTTAAAATACGTAGGCACAAAAACTGCCACATTACAAATCTTTTTGACAGGACGAAGTCTGTCGGGTCAGCTAGTGTACGAATAATTTCATGGACACAAAACGAGAACGATCATTCAAACTACGTGCGTAATAATTAGCATAAATATAACACAGTGTTTATTTTGTCAAAGTGGAAAATGTCTGAAAAGTGGAGCTTGTCAAACAAATCATTTAAGGTTTCACCCCCCGTGAATGGTGACACCTTTACACTGAGGACCACAGCGTTGCGTGTAGCAGACGTATAAAAAGCCCAATAAGTTTTCGCTACCATAGACATAGTTGAAATAATACATCGCCTATATGTCCATAAGGCGACGCCATAGCGAAGGTTAGGAGCAATAAGCGAACTAGCGTTATATGTGTTATGTAATTAGGCACCATAGACGCTATTATTAGGGTCCCAGCATTATAATTATGACAAGAACTTGCGTCTCCCACTTAATCTGTCACATGAATGAACCAGCATACTTCGTGATAGCTAACTCATGCTTTTAGTATCGGTCTGTATCCATACCTACTAAAATTTTATTTTGCTTTCCACGCACTAGAAAAGCTTAGTGCAATATAATTATATGTATAATTTATATACATAATAAACTTTTACTATATATTCACAGCTCAATGGTGGTTTTCTCCCCTTTGATATTTCAGTGATTATAGAAAGATTGAACATGAACGATCCTCTGAATAAGCGCAATTCTTGAAATTGACTTTAGCGCTAAAAGGACTTTATACAAAACACCATCGGGTGCTATCATAAAAGTGCGGCAGCGGCCATATCAGATCTTCTGTTTTAGGATTCCGAGTCAAAATGGCAGAAACAGAATCCTTATAGTTTCTGGCCGTCCGTCCGTCCGTCCGCGTCATGCGGCATTTTACTCAAAAGCTACAAGACGTATAGTGAAGTTTATAGTGTAGGTGTCTTGTATAAGCCGCTACTTAGTTTAGTAGTTAATTTACAAAAATAGATATTTCTAGGGGGGACACTCCATACACTCCGTAACAGAAGTTAAAAAAAAATTTTTTTGGCAAAAAATTATTTCGATTGTGTGATTAATTTTGGAAATAATCGTTCCCTAAGTCGCAGAAATTGCGTGTCTCCTTTTAATTTTTAAACCGTATGTACAAAAAAATTGAAAAAAATAACGAAGATAATGCTTGATAAATACTTTCAATATAAATTATTCTTTACGGGTAACAATAGAATAAGTGTAAGAACGTACCTTATCATCGTGCGCATTTCTTTTGTAATGATGGCTTCGGAACCTTTAATGAGCGTGGTCCGACATGTTTTTTCTGTTTGCTTGAGTCTCATCAGCTGCTGGCAGTAGAGATCCGAATCGATAGTTTTGCTCGTCGTTAGCAGAGATATTTCGACAATTTTATTAAAGCATTTTGATTTCTAAGCAATTTTTTTGATTAAGTAAATATTTTCGAAAATAATCGCTCTAAATGTAGCATAGATTATGCCCTTCCCCCTTTATTATTTACACAATGTGTCTAAAAAATATATAAAAATTTGCAAAAGTAACGTTTAAAAAATACTTTCAATGAAAATTATTTTGAACATGATCGGGTATACCGTTTTTGAGTTATTGCTGAAAAGTTGCGTTTCTCAACAAAATGACGTAAGTGCCATGAAGATACGCTCTTTTGTTGGTGCTTTTTAGTTGTAGTAATAGTCGACATATCAACTTGTTTCTCCAGTTATAAATGACCTAAGTTCTTATACCTATTGTGTGCGAGAAACACATAAAAAAGTATAACAACGTAGTTTTTTCATATGTAGTGCATTTTTTTATAGTAACGACTTCGAAATCCTACATTGCACATGATCCGACTTCCTTTGACTAGTTTTTTGACATTAGGGGCTATCCATAAATTACGTCACATAAATTATAAGGTTTTTGACCCCCCTTCCCCCTTCACACGTCCTTGTCAAAGGTGGTCACACGTAAATGAAAACAGCAGTTTTTACAATTTTGTTTTGTTCAAAGTACTTTAAATATCGGACAAAACAAAAGACATAAACCTTTTTTAGTTTTCGTTTTTCGGATTTGACGTCACAAAGCTTTTGACCTGCTTCTTGTCGCGCATTGTCACATTTCGTGGACCCAAAAAACGTGTGACGTATTTATGGATGGCCACTTAGATGCGCTGATGCGTTTAACGTTTTTAACTATAATATATATATAACCAGTATCCGAGTAAAATTTGTTACCAAGCTTTCACGTGCCGAAATCATTATTTGCTGTTAATGTCTAACGCATCAATATTGACAATCCTTTGACATCTTTCTGCATTTCCAACCACGATTTTTCTTAATTTCTATTACATACGTCTTTTTTTTTCTATTAACTAATAATAACTAAATGAGTTAGCTAACTAATAATATTCGCTACGTGACAGTTATCACGTCCACTGAACGCGAGGGAGCCCCGAAAGGCGCTAACCTCCGCGCCTGCGCGACTCCAAATTTTAATTAAGTAATACGATACTCGTTTCATTTTATACTGTCAGCCGACGGGGCTGTCGTTTTCGAAGGCCCCTCTTAGTAGCGTCGTTATTCTAAAATTATCGGTATTCATAAAATACAAATAGTCATTCTCACACACTCATTTGTGTTTTCTTTCTTGCAAATAATAAATTAATATCGTGCTTTTAATAATTATTATTACGTATTATCTATTGTAGTAAATAAATTAAATTATTTATTGTGGTTACTATAATTAACAACGATTAAGTAGCCACAGTATGAGTCGTGACGATTTTGAGACAGCAATAGCACAAAATACGTAAACTGTAAGAAAAATTGTCGCCACAAAATATTCATTTTGTGTTTTATTTATTTTTTTAATCTAATTTTTATTATTAATAAACACATATTTCTATATTACTATACAAATATGTAGCGTCTGTCTGTACATTCACTTTTTTTTGAAAAATTTGGTGATAGGTATTCGTTTTATGACTGACCGATTGCTATTCTACCATTTTTAGGGTTCCGCATCCAAAGTTTACGAAATGAATTACGAAGAAAAACTTCAATTATTACTTATTACTATAAAATATTAAGAAAATAATCAAATTAGAACTAAAATATACGACTATGTATATACCGTAAATGTTACAAAGACCAAAATGGCGGATTTGAAGTTAACTTAGTTTGAGGTGCGCCACGCACCTCCAACATTAACTCTAAAATTACGGTTAACTGTCAAATGTGAAGGCGAAACAAAATGTTTTGACATGTTTAGCTTTGAACTTTAACAGTCAGCAGCTAATTATCGTAAATGAGAGTTTGAAGCACACCGCTGTTTTTCTATTTGTACGTCCTTTTATAATGTAACAACAGTTTAACCAATTCTCATGAAAATTGGTATACATTAGAACATGTGATTGTGCACATGAAAGGGTACTGTATGTTTATTTATCTGTTTGTCTATCTGTGCGCCTTTTTTTTATAACTTAAGAACGGTTTGATAGATCGTGATAAAAATTGGTATACGGTAAGAACATGTGATTGCACAAACAAAAAACTATTGTCTAACTATCTGTTTGTCTATTTGTTTATCTTACGTCTTATATAGCTTAATAAATGTTTCACTAATCTTGATGAAAATTGGTGTACAATCAAAGCATGTTGTTTCGCAAATGATAGGATACGGAGTGTCTGTCTGTATTTCGGTCTGTTTGTATATTCTCTTATAACTTAAAAACGGTTTGACCGATCTCGACGAAAATTAATGTGCAGTCAGATCATGTCATTGAGTAAATGATAGGTTACGTAAGTGATAGGTGTGTCAGTCTGTGCATATGTTCTTTTATAAATTAAGAACTTCTTGACAGATCTTTACAAAAGTTGATGTGAAGTCAGAACATGTAATTTTGCAAAATATAAACTACTGTCTGCTTGTCTGTTTGTATGTTTTTTTATAACTTGAGAACTTATGATGAAAATTGGTGTTCAGTTAGAATATGTAATTGTGCAAGTAATAGGCTACTGTCTGTCTGTTTGTATTTGTGTGCGTGCGTGTGTGTGTGAGTAATTGTCTTACGATTAATAGCTTTCAACCAGTTTGCGTCATCGATAAATCATAGCATTACATTCATAATTACATTATATTAGTACATTCATGACGTATCAGAAGAAAGAGATAGCATAACTATTGCTGTCTCAGACTGGGCACGAAGCGTCGCGAATACAAACATCAATTTGATTGAAACCAGCTATCACACCTACAGTATTGATATCTATCTAAATCGTATTTCAGCGACGAAAAGCGGCCAATCAAACTCGTTGCCTGGAGGAATTTAAAAATGCGGTGGCCGATTCGTTAGACGTCCGCCATGTCGGATGCGCTGACGCACAGTTTTCGTTCATATTTTATTCGGATTTGAATAAGTGTCGCAAACTCCATTCACCTAAAAGCACCTTCACGTTCTGACACAGTTGAGCAATAATAATGTCCTATTTAACACCGCCTTACGCGCATCTACTTAATGGTCGTGGAGGCGCCGACCGATTGATGCCTGCGGAACCGGAGCGTTTGTTATCACTTCAAGTGTCGAATCGCACACGCATTATGATGATAAAGCATTTCATATCATCATCGTAGAGTTGGCGCACTTGTAATAAACCTCATTAAGGCACTGTCGCTGGCGTCCATTCAACGCCAATCCATCGAATTGCCAATAGATTCGGTTTCGCGCACGCAATACAGCGAATGTGCGTTTTGTGTCGGCACGTGCTATCTAGTTCCGTTGCCAAAGTCCGTACCATGCCCTTCAAATTTTATGTGTAAGTCTCTACCATATAACTTTATATGCTTCCTGCACAGCTACATTTTTCAAATGCTGTAGGTGCTTCAAACTTTCTTTTACAATAATTAGCTGCTAACTCTTAAAGTTAAAAGCTAAACACGTCAAAACATGTTGTTTCGACTTCACAATTGACAGTTAACCGGTAACTTTGAGTTAATGTTGGAGGTGCTGGGGGCCATCTCCAAAATTAAATGTTAACTTCCAAATCCGCCATTTTGGCATTTGTAACATTGACGGGATATACACAGTGGTATATTTTAGTTCTAACTTTATTATTTTCTTAATAATTTATAGTAATAGGTAATAATTAAAGTTTTTCTTCGTAATCCATTTCGAAATTTACGATATCTATAAAATTAAGAATCATGTATTAGGAGCTTATTGTAACTGACAGCAACCCTGCGTTAACATTTAACCTTATAGACAAGTGATTTTTGAAGCAATAGAATTTGACAGTTTTGCTAAATGTTAAAGTAAATATTATGTTTAATAGTTAAAATTTATAGTTAAATACCACTGATTTTCAAAACTCCGACGTAAGCCTCCCCGTCTAAATTAGACTTTACGCTGTAATTGCATTAGAGTGAATAATGCAAACAAAATCGCAGTACAAAACTCGTTATTTGTAACAAGTCGGTACATCTAGTATGAAAAAATTAGCATTTGTCTTCGGTTTCATTCATAATGAAACGCTAAACCGAACAACTTAACCGATTCTAAAAATCTTTCAATAATAGATAACTACACTATTCTTGAGTAAATTAGACTGCCAACATTTATATAACACATGGCTTCATCCGTGTGTTGTGTAAGTTTTATAGCCGTTGATCTTTAAAAAGATGCATTGTACCGCGCTCAAAAACGGCCGCAGTAAATGAGTGCTAAACCAGACAGTTTAGCACTCATTGCATTCAGTGTAGTTTCGTCGCATCGTCCGTTACCACGGTGAAGTGTTTGGTTCAAAAATGCAAAAATAAGATGGCATTTCTTATTTCCAATAAGCAAAATTTAGTTTGTTTATTATAGGCGCTCAATTATGTGTTACAATGAGTATTCGATATAGTATTTTGTATTTCTTCATTTAAAATAGCATCAAAAGCCAAGATAAAAAGTCTACCTCAAAGAAATAGACTTAAGCAACACCGGTCCCGTATTTCTTGCGTTGTCACATTATTCGATCGCTTAACAATAGAGACTGTTCTTAGACTGAGAGTCACCTTTTTTATTTGTATTTTTTGTTATTTATACAAATCTTGCAATTATCTCTAAAGGGAAATTGTAAACTAGACTAAGTCAATTCCAAAAAGAATTATGTGTATTACATTTTGAAATTGTATTTTTAACAAATTATGTATTAGTTGTATTATGTATTAGTATATATTAGTTATTTTAACAAATTATGTATATGTTCATCAAAAATAAGTTAATTTTCAGTGAATCGTCATCTTATTTTATGGTACAAAGAATAAGAAACTTTTATATCACTATACCCTATACAATCTATAATTTATCAATTTCTTTCATGTATATTTTCACCTTTACTACAAAACTAAAATTTCATTTTAACTTTAATCTCATGTGATTATTATATTAATCTTTATTATTTAGAAAAATGTCTTATGATTCTTTTCATACATTCAACCAAAAAACAGTAATAATGATTTAAAATAAACTTAAACTACTCCACTGGTGTCTTGTTTTAGAATAAGACGTGTAAAACGTAAAAAAATGGACTTATTGTCTTCCAATAAAAACATGATCGTTACTAGTTTTCTTTGCATTTAAAAATGAACCGTATAGATGATACATAATATTCCTTCCAAAGTATACATGACGTCTCTACATCATGTACACTTTAAGCCGATTTTTGACGTTAAAATAGTAAGCAATTACTTTGAGATTGGCATTTGCCCTCGGCTTCGTTCAAATCGGAACTGTGGCCGATAGCCAAATCGGAGTCGAAAGCAGGACGGAGAGCAGAATCGAAAGGGAGACCGGGATGGGAATAAAAATCGAGACAAGGATTGAGACTGACGTCAATCGATGCAAAGAGAAGAAGAATCATTGTATATCCATGCCGAGTGCAGCCGGGCGAGACTTTGCGGGCAAGGCGCTCACAAGAAGGAGCGGAACAACCGGGCCAGCTTGTTGTATGATAAAATAAATACAATCAATTCAGAGACATGACCCTGTTCGACCGGTATCGAAAAGCCACAGCGGTAGTGTCGTAACGTAACATTACACTGTGCAACAATTTCCGTACAAGCATCTGTTTCATGCAAATCAATAGTCTACAAATTAATGTATAAAGATCGGGACCAATCACGACGACCTCGGCGGTAAGTAGCCAGACGCGCAATAATGAATACGTATCTTGTTTCCTGGTGTCAAGTGGTTGGAATTCATAAACCCCAGTAACGATGTATTGAAATAATCGACTAGAGGCGTTCGCTTGACACAGTCTGTAAGTGTTGTGTGGAATGTATTTTTATGAGACAAGATGCTGTTGGGAACTGAGCTCGTAAACGGAATAATGAGAACGGCCATCAAAATAAAAAGGAGTAGATTATATCGTCGAACAAATTTACGTTCATTCGTGTCACACAACTCACACAAATGACAATGAGTATACGACATATTTTTAACCCAAATAAATCTCTTATAAAGAACCTTATTATCATCTTTTTAAGATGTGATTTTGAATGATATTATTATTTCTTAACCGAAGAAACAGAAAGAATAAAAACACATGGTCAACATTTGTGCGGCGGCGAGGCCAATATCGTATGCTTCGCCTATCGGGAAGCCAACGACCTTTGGTCATTTTGTCGATGCAGGAGTAGTTCTATGCTTTTCTATTTCCATGGATATTGTATTAAATTCCCTATTTATAGAATTGTAGAGTAGAACCTTGTTCGTTTATCTCGAATTGCGTGGGTGATTGTTTACGTTATTTGTGCATTTTACAGGTTCCAGTTAGATGCTGTTGATTGCATTTGATTGGTTAAAATATCCCAGTCTATAATAAATATTGATTGTTTATGTCAAACGTAACATTTTACGTTTACACTTGGGGAATATTCTAGACCGCTAGCAGACATGTACTGAAATTCGAGCGCTAACGTGATAGATTTTTTTGGCAAAATGCATTCAAAAGTTGAGCGAGCATGATTGATTAAAATTGATACAGAGGCTCCATAATACATTTACGCATCTGTGTTGCTGCATATCAGTGACGGAGTTAGATCAAATGTGAACGTCGGCGACGTCATGTTTACGAGGCCTACATTTCCCAGTCATATAGACCTAAATTGCACCTAATGCTAGGGTAAACCTATTTTGAGGCCCCTCAGAACCGAGGCCAGTCGACGTCACCAGCGCCTAAAGCCGTCACTGCTGCGTATACACCTTTTGTTTTTCTGAGTGTTAACTTTCATCCTGTCTTTAAATTCGGATCACCCTAATGGGAATATCTTGTAACAGTACTATGGATAACATTGAGGTGAGTATTTATGATATCTATTACAACACAGAAATACTAGAAGATTCTACCGTCTTCTAAACTTAATGTAGCTACCTACATACGCATCGCATCCCTGACAAAATAGAAATTGTTAAACGTACGTTTGATATGAAACTAGCGCTTAACCGTGGTTCCACGGATAAATGCTAGCTTCGCCATTGTCATCAAAAACAAGAAATGATAGGACACTTGCAACAAATGCGATCCCGCGCCGCAGTAGTGTGCGTATCACGCGATGCACATCGCTCGCGGCACCCCTAGCGATATCGTGCAATTCCCTTCGCGCGTGTTCAGCTCCATATCGCTTGTTAGTGCTCCACGCAAATATTTGCATATCACAAAAGAAGATTGTCGGCGCGCTTAGTTACAGTACAACGTATGAAACTTTGCCGCTGTAAAGTGCGTCACGAAAGTGTCGCAATGGTTTAAAATAGGAACGCGGCGGAGAAGTTTTTCGTCTTAAAAATGTTGTATAGCATAAAAAATACATGGGATTAGAAGGAAAAACATTCTCACCTTATTACACCAGATTATAAACATGCAGACATTTAAAATTTTACTTAAAAAACATTGTATTTGAAGTCGTAAACTGTGTTTTTATAAACTTACTTTTACATGTATTAATAACGCCATTTTTTGGAATAGTATCGAGTAACAAACTGTTTTAGATTTTTTTTTTTGATGTGAAATATCTAATGACGTGCCTTTGGACGTAAGGCCGATTTGTGTTCCTTGACGATAAACGCCATTACGCCAAAGTTGCCATCCGTATTTTTCTTTCAAATATGTCATATACATATATTGACAGATAACAGGGTTGGGCTGAGCTTAAAGGGCCCGGGTGGTATTATGAAAGTAAAAGCTTTTCAGCGGGATTAGCATGACGTCTTAGAAAAAATCTCCCCATAGGGCTATCCCTTTCGCCCATTAAATTGGTGACAAGAGAGACGCTTGCCTAAAGCATAGAGCCAGGCCCGCAGAAGCCTTCGATAAGGGTAGACGGAATAGAAAATTTTAATGGTTAAAAACGAACGTCGAATGTCACAAAGCAGAAATCGGTTGATTTATTCAAAAGTTGCCACCGTCCAAAAATTTCCAAAAAAAGTGCTTTTTGTAACTAACTTTCCATTTTTTTGACATGTCGAGTTCAATACATGGGTCATGTCATATCACAAAAAAGTGTCTCAAAAGCCTCAAAACAGATCATAATCGGCTATTTCATTTAAAAGATATGGCTTTTAAATATTTTCAAAAAATGCTTTTCTAAAATAACTCTCAAATTTTTGGATGAAGCAATACTCTTGAAAGGACATCATTTTTATAGTGAAAAACGGCATCGAATTCTACAATCTAATTAATCGATAAATCCTGTTATTCAAAACAGAAAAGCACCATTAGAATTTTTGAGCTCAAAATGTAAAAGAGAGTCACATCTTTGAGCTAAATAGCGGGAAGTTCCAAGGATAGCCTCGTGGTCAACCGTTTTTCGAATTTGTCTGTTTCATTTATCTCTAAGTTTGGATAAACTATTTCAGATGTAGGTCCTAAGCCTGAGGCTAGGTGTGGTAGTGGGCCCGCGCAGGAGGGGCCGGCCGGCAAACGCCACCTCGACTATATGACCTGACCCACACCGGACAGATCCCACACGAAATTCCGAGTGTGCCGTTTAGAAGATTACAGGATATGCGTCCAATCGGCTAGTATTAAACTATTAAATTTAAGACGTTTTATATAACAAAATTTCTACATAATAATACAAAATTATTGTTTCCGAAGGGACGTTGTTTGTAGTGCCTTAACATGTTCAATCAGCGGCAATATTATTTATTTCAATCCATATTTATTTTTGATTATATATTTTTTTTCAACAACCACCAATTCCGATGTTTCACATCTGCCGCTCGTCCCATGACCGCCATACATTTTTTCCGTATACGAAACGTATGACTGTGCGGCTCGACCGAGACCACGGCTAATGGTGACGATTATAGATTATACGGCACGCCGTCGGTGTCGACGACCGTCATCCGGCCCTGTGTTCGGCAGCTCTTCGTAGAACTTGTCCAAATCTCGCATCGTGGTAGCTGTGCACAATGCAATGCGACTGTCCGCACACCGCCCGTGCGGACGTAGAAGGAATTCTTTTATGACGCCGCGCATCAATCCAGCCTCCGGTCTCACTGTCAGTCCTGACCTCGATCACGATTCAACTCTCGATCCCGATCCCCATCCCGTCTCTTCGATAACGGTCTCGATTGCGAGCATCCCAGCGTTGTCCTCGGTTGCGAGCCCTGACACAAATGTAGACATCTACAATATAATTTGACATATGCCACTCGAAAGTAGTACAGCATTCTATTATTTAAAGAATGTTCAGAAACGGACGGATAGTTCCATTATCTCCAATAGACATATATTAGACATGTGCGACGACGTCTTTATATAACATTAGCGATGATCGTCGTTTGTCATATAACCGTTTTGTGCACATTTGATATAAGGATTTAGTTTTATTGTTTTATACATTAGTTGCCATTCGCGATGCGTTTTCAACGCAAATAATTACAATGGTATAAAATGTAATTAAACAAAGACGATTGAGTTCTTGCTCGTTTTGAAAAGTTAATACTTTCAAATAACATACCGACTATGTCGGATGTAATTCAGCCATTAAAAGCCTGATTTCATATCCGCGCAGGCGAAATCGACG
Organism: Eumeta japonica; assembly: GCA_005406025.1. NCBI lineage: Eukaryota > Metazoa > Arthropoda > Insecta > Lepidoptera > Psychidae > Eumeta > Eumeta japonica. The sequence continues at coordinate 16,533 of BGZK01002810.1, forward strand.
GCAAAACTAGTCCACGTTTGTTTAAAATAATCAATTCTCAAAATACTGAAAACCCACCGCCCGCGTGCGCCGTTCGAGGAACAAAATCCGCGTTAATGAATTCCTAACGAATCGCGCTAAGTGGTCCTAAGTGTTCATAGTAGCTGTGGAAAAATCTTCACGATCTTATATTGCCAACGTCCGTAAAATTTTGTGCATTTTTGAGTTACACTTTTAGATGCTTTGAGATGAATAATTAAAAGTGTCCGTAACCAATTTGAAATGTCACGAAATGCGAGCGCACTACAAGCAAAGTTTTAACACCATGAAGTTGATTATTGAATGGTAGTGTATTTATTTCGGTGTAGTCTGTGGAAGTAGACGGACGGCAGATAGGGCCGAATTTGCATACCTACAATATCTGTACACTGTTACGTTTGTTGCGTCTATCCATTTTAGTGTGTTTCCTTATTGAACGTACAAAACTCTACGCGCACATATAGTTCCAGCTGTTGTTGCCTGCTGCTTCGCCAGCCTGAACTTAGAACAGGTTCATACTTGGTATTACATATTTTTAATGTACATACCACAACAAACTTGGCTTCGTTTTCTGTTCCCGATTTCGCTCTCAATACCGACCACGGCTTGGCCTTCGTTTCGGATTCCAGTCCGATGGATGTTTCGACCGTATGCCCACATATACCGTATTCCTTCTCTGGATGGCAAAGACGATCCAACTCTAATTTAAATCGTTCCAAACTCGACCTCATTATAAGTTTCTATACCGATTTCACTCTTTCTTATAGTACTGGTGCATTTTCAATTTCAATCCAGTTCCCCATCTCGCTTAAGGTTCCGATTCTAGTCCCGAACTCGCTCATGGTATCGCTCCAAGTCCCGTCAGTGGTCCCAACCTATCTTCCATTCTCGTTTCCAATCCCGATTAAAGTTCCGTTTTTAGTTCCATATTTCGATTCTAGTCTTGTTCTGGGTCTCCGTTCTGCTCGTGCTTACGTTTCAAAACCTGATCCTACCCTCAGTTGCGATAGTGATATACCCACACATCACATAATTTTTTAATTTTAAAAATTGTATTATAAACTCTAAAAATATTACATTTTCTTTATTGTTTGAATAGCCGTGGAAAAATATAATTTATCAGCCACAGAAGATTCTCGGCACTATAGAACAGAACTCCGACAGGATCACTCTTCAGCTGCGGCATCAGGCCATGGTCACGGCATCGACTTATCGTCACAGTCAAAGGCATTGATTTTATAATTAATACAGTAATAATCATTATCCACAGCATAAGATAAGCATCACAAGTCCAAAGATATCTACAACTACGTCAACGTCAAGGTCTCCGATTTATTCTCATAACCATATCCAAGTTCTTTGTAAATGAAAACCTGTTTCGAAGAATAGAGTTACCTACTCATTATTTTTGTCTATTTAGCTAAATAAATAAATAATACAACTTGTTTTGACGCTACCGTCGATAGGTCTGACGTTTTTTTTTCGCATTGAGGTGCGAGAAACGGTTTTAAAAAAGTTATCGCCATTATTCATGTGACACCCATAATTGAATTACTCAGGATTTACGAGATACTCGGGTAAACAGTAGACACTCACAGAGGTGTGAATCATAGTCCAATTGACAGATCACTCGATTTATCTGGATGATGTTTTTTTGGTTTTAAAGGAGAAGCATTTGTAATTTTGTCTTTCCAGCGACAACGTCATTAGCGACGCAAATAAAAATTAAAGGTCAAATTAAAAGCAACAACAAAATGCAATAATATTTAAACTTCGTTATAAGTCAATTTTTTTTATTATTATAAATGTATATAAAAGTAGAGTTTATTTTTTTTCTGCAGTGTACCATATTTCCATAGTAGACATAGAGGAACGGTAGTATTGAAAGGCGAAAATAATCATAAGGGATCCGAGTAGATAATATATATTTTTTAGAGTAAAGAAATAGTGTCGCATATCCTTGACAGGGACAGGCAGTGCCTGTTAGCGTCGAATCCTCGTGACGCATCCGTTTGAGCTGCAACGCGAGATATCTCACAGCCTAAATAAGACGAGGCTTACCGCCAAAGGCATATTAGTACGACGCTTTGTTAGCTGGCACCACAAAAAATGGACGTCCATTTTGTAAAACCAAGCCCTCCCTTGATGAGAATCCGTAAGACGTGGATGGACCTCCGTTAACACAATAATCTGTATGAACGTTCGTTACACCGCCGATCGGACAGACATTGTACATGTTTCATGAGTTGTAATGTCTACGCGCTAAGGTACGTAGACATTGTAGCTCACATAACTCTGTCGCTGTGAAGTTAGTCGCGAAAGCGGCCTAATGGCGTAAAATTGGCACGCGGGGAAGAAGAAGGAAGGGTCGGGGAGTGTTAATCCTGCGCATTACACCATTCGCAGACAATTCAGAGCGGCAAAGTTTCGTGCGTTGTACTATACTTGAATTGTATCTATAATCATTTCATCTCAAAGTAAACTTGTAGTGAAACTACTACAGAGTTTAATTAAAATCTTAAGCGACCCCTCATAGATAATTTTTTTTCTATATTTTTCAAGTAAATTTTCTTCAACATATTAAATCGATAGTCCCACGAAATGTTGTAACAGTGTTTTCGTAATATTTCCCATTGACTTCTGTCTTTTTAAATGGGTCTCGGTGAGGTTTAACCAGAACGCCGCCATTTGAGCTCACGTAATTTATGGAAAACTCCAAATGTGAAAGTATATCATTTTTGGAAACTAGTTTATACTAGGATTAATTTGGACACTAAACTTCCACTCTTTCTTCCAAATATCATCTCAGAATACTATCATCAGTTCATAACATAAGAGAGTTTGATACTAAATGTCCACTTTGTGGATAGTGCGAGGCTGCGAGTGTAGATCCAGCCCACAAGTCGGAGCTGGCTTTAATGCAATGTAAATTAAAATATTGTCAAAAAATAAAAAAAAAATGGTCTCGCATACATGAAGCGTGTTTTTCGGCGTTTTTGTTGATTTTAATATTTGCTCTTGTTTTCAATGACCATTTTAAAAGTAGGTATAGTGTTGATTATTGCTACAATACAACGTGCGCTTTCGCCGGTTTTACTTATTACATAGTATAAGCGCAAAGAATATCTCCACGCCGCCTCTCCAGTAGGCCCTCGGGTGTGAGCCCCGAGCCCGCACGACGGGAACTCCAATCCCGTTGGCACGACTTGCATCGTCCTCCCTGCTCCGTCCACCCTCGGCATCTTTTCGAGAACGACTTCGTTCCTATCACCGCACGTCGGGCTCCTCTTCCATCCCCGCTTCCGACTATTTTAATACGAAAACTGACATTACGGTACACAGCCCTAATCGGTTTCGAATCTCACATATTTTGTTTGTTTTCTATTTGAATCAATAGTTTGTTTCGTATTTCATGTGACTCGAATCGGATTTGTCTTTTAAAAGAAATATATAGATATTGTTCCCTTCTTGAAATACATCCTAGAAACATAGGAATTATAAAAAAGAGGTCATTTGCCCGTGTCTTCAGCGGCGCAAATTACAGGGACGTGAATGCGACACGCACGAAGTCGTGAAAATGTTAAACAGACGCAAATACCGCCTCGCCGTGGTACCTCGTACGCGGGCGCGCGTGATCTCACACTTGTTATCGCCACGCTGGGCAATCAGCACACGTGTCGGCGTTCTGTTTGAACAAAATCACGCACTTTGCAGATAGATGTGTCACCGACGCGACATTTATCGTTTACGCCGGAGCTTCGATTCGAGATCGAGTCGACGGCGCGAGCGCTTCGTCAACAAAAGTTGTCGATCAATAGAATCGGTTGTTGAAGCAAACGAACACATCATTTAAATTAAAACAACCCACTGCAGGATCAACAATATCTGCCTTCAAACACGCCACTGCCGAAGAGTGTGCACCCGCGATCTTTATTTCAGACCTTAAGAACTCTAGCACGTCGGTGCCGACCTTACGATCGATGCGATGACGACGTCCGGAACCGACGACTTAACGTGCCTCGGAGGCACAAAGTTGATCGTCGATCACCGTTCGTGATCAGAATCGAATCCTGTACCGCCCGGCGAGACGATGCGCTGTCAGAACCGCGGCCGCTCATCGATGACCATTATTTTATGACGCACGCTAATCCGTGTCGTCTACATTATTTATAAACATTTGTAAACTTTTCATCGTCCACGCCAAATCGTCGGGTGAAACAGGTCGGGCTGTTAACCGCAGCGAGCCAGCGCCGAGGGCGTCCCTTGAAGACGGCCGACGCGCCCTCCACAGTCCGTCCGTGGTCTGGATTCGGATTTATATCATCAGGTTCGAAGTCGAGTCGCCGGCCACACCGCTTCTATATTCATTTGACCTTGAATATCAGTCCAATGGTATACGTCAGGGTGTCTAAATCCGTCGCTGCCGTGTTACCGATCGCGACATCTAACATTAACAGTTATTTTCGCAACAAACATTCCTTTGATCCGTTATATGGATAGCATAAATAGATCCGAAGTCGATGATGAACGAGAAAATATTTTGTGACCGAATATCATGCAATCGATCGTTGCGAACGCAAGCGCACGTTTTTATTTTTGCACACATTAAAATACGAACATAACGTTTAATCTAATTCGTGCACATCGAAGATCAATAGACTAAAATAAGACTAAAAAATTCGATGTCGCTAGCTCATTAGCCTAATTCATCGCCAAAGATACCCCTTATCGGCGCGCACCGTCTGCCTTGTACGTGCGCTTTACGACGCGCGCATTCCCCGTACACGTTCTCGTGTACGACCTTGGCAGACACAAAAATACGACCTACCGCGATAACGCCGTAGGGCGTCGTCACTCGCAGCGCGTGCGCCGGCCGGACGCGGACCATAGACGCCGTACCTATAAGTCTCGTTCCGAGGGCGTGAACCTTAGATACGTGTAAGTCTATGGCCGTAGCTTGCGTGTGTATTTGCGGGTACGTTAAGACGACGCGGCGATGGCGGTAAAAATTAAATGAATCACGGGCGCTCCGTGCGGGCCGCGGTGAGCCGTCTGCCTTATAGCGTTCACGACCATATATTTGTTTATGCAAGGGTTTATTTTCAGGCTCGTTTATAATAAAAAACGAAGTACCCGTATCGTGTGTGTTGTGATGACTCGGTGATCGAGGGCGTTGCCTTCGAATGAGAAGGAGGTACCCGGTTCGATTCTGCGCCGTGGCCACTGGTAGAAAGATTGCACCACTAGTTCGGTAGTCACGGAGAATACGTCAATCTGTCGGTCGCGGACGTTGTTTTAACATCGGCGACGACGGTAGTTAACTGGGCCAGCGTGAATCATTAATTTCAAGCTAATTTGAAATAAAATATACTAAAAGCCATGATTCGGTAATAAAGTGATTTCAAAACGATACTACACGCGTATCGTTTTATTACTGAAACATAATTATATTTAAAATTTACTGACACGTGTGACTTACATTCGCACCCGTTTCGTCTAATTATGTTATAATTTCCTGTTCGTACGTCCCGTCCGTCCATTTAGGGTGCGGCATTTTGTCTATGCTCACGACATCTATGATTATGTAGCCTTTGTTTGTTTAAGGTAAACCCATAAGAAGCCTATGGTCTAAAATCTATCTATATCATATATCTATAAAATGACATGGTAAATCTCACAATTCTGTACATAGAAACTTACATTTATAGTTGTGTTTTATTATCACCATCAGATTTGGATCAGATTGAAAAAAAATGACGGACGACATATTCAGTGCGAGTTAACCTCGCACTTGTCCAATTATTTCCTCTTGATGTGACCGCCGATAATGCTGCGTGAGAACGATTCTCTGATAAAAGTACATATAACCTAGACATACTACTATTTATTTCTTTAAAGTTTTAAACTAGAGTAAATACTACCATACACGCCGGCAGTAGTTTTTGGAGTCGTTGAACATCTAATTATTTCGTTATTGATTTAGGTGGGTGTCTGTCGGTAGGTCAATGACTGCTGTCTTTTTTACATATGTATTTAACATTTTCTGTTGAATGGAGAAGTATGCAGCTCGTTGTCAATATCGATAGAGGAACATGCGGATGTAAGATCGAGAAAGCCTTATGTGGGCAATGTTGATGTTTAACTGTTCTATAATTGCAATAATTTGTTCGCGAACAGGAGACGTCATTCACATAACGGTATACCCATTCAATCCGATGATGTAATTAATATACTAGGCGTGGAATTTTGACGTATTCAATTAAATTATTGTAATTGTTTACATACTAGTAAAGAGACACTTCCACTTTTTCATTAGAGTTTTAGATGATTTTTACGTTATTTAAATGAATACAATTGCGCTATTTTTAGGATTCGGTTTTTTTTAAAGTTAAAACGGAACATTTATTTCAATATCGTTATTAATTTCTTGAATTACGATTTACGAAAGTGGCTCGTCCAATCCTATCGTGATAATTTTTTTTTTCGACTTAAAGTATTAAATGTTTTCATAAGCTGTAATTTTATTATCTTATATACTGCGTAAGATACCATTTGAACACGCGTAAAAAAGTAAATTTGTTTTAATTTTGGTTAGTCGTGTATATTTTCCACTCACTTCACCGCTACAGTATACGCGAAATTATGTTTAAACATCGACAGACGGCCGGACGACCGCTCGACCATCGCTAATAAAATATTGTGCATTGACAACGAATGGAGTTTCCAATTAGACGACTATATTTTTCGCATATAAGAAAACGTCAATTCGTTCTCTTTCACTATTATCATATCAAGCTTCGTCCCTAAGCTCTTCGATCTACGCCGGCGCGAGTCTGGGGCTGCTACGACGGCCTTGCGTCGACCGACAACGTCCGCCCCGGCGTGCTTCCCGAGGCACACGGCGCGTGACGTGAACGCAGCTCATTATACGATTCGCACACTGTCGAGATTCCAACCCGGAACCTCACGATTCGGGGGCGACGACGAACGCGTCGACCGCTCGGCCGGCACTTCTCGTGTTCTTAACTACGTTATTCTCGTCTCTGAGAACGCTACTACATACACATTTTCTACAGAGACCAGCTCTACGTCCGTCGACGGTTACGTGCCTCGACGTGCCGTCATCGTCTGTTTCTTGAAACGAAATAGAGAGATGCTTGAAGCGAGCGATATCGCGTGATGCCTTATACGTACTAAGGAGAGTACTGAATTTAATTTCAATGAAATTTAAATTTCAGTACGGACTTGAATTATTAATTTCGATACAAAATTCGTACATACAACTAGTAAAATATAGCAATCTTTTTATGCGTAAATAATTTTTAAAAAAATGCATACGGAACACGACTTCTGTTGGCGGTACAACGGCTGTAGGCCCGTGACGTGCGACGAAGGGGGACGAGGCCGCACTATCACTTCGATACAAACCGTCTTCAAGTGTACCCACCTTTTTGCATTTATATAACTTGTTGAAATAAGTACAATAAATTTACAGTCCACACGCAATTTATCATTTCCTACATACGTTTAGTGTACTTATAGCATATAAATAGAGCTAGATCCCAACAGCTTCGGTGGTTTCGTAACGTAGTGTGGTGGTTTCATTAATGCAAAGTTTTTTAATTTTCGTGCCTGCCGACCACCGTCATTGTGTCAGTCGAGCCTCCGAAAACTCTGAATGACGAACGGAAGCCTTCGTTTTAATGTCGTTCGAATAATTGATTATCGTAAATAATGAATTTTTCGACGAAACGACCGTGCGTTTACTTATTGCCTCGCGAGCTCGTCACTCGGCAAGGAATCGAGCCAATTATTGTTATAAACACCGTTTGTACACAAGTAAACAAGGAGTCATATAATAATATACGTATGAACAATATTTTTGTTTAATTCCATCTTATGATCGCACGAAAGGTTTACGTTACATTTCGTGTATTCGATTTTAGGCAAAATGTTCTCAAAGATAGCACTGAAATCATGACTTTATGAAAAATGATGACCGTAAAATTTCAGAAAGTCATGAAATACGCGTGCGTTTTCAGCAAAACTCTAACACCATGAATTTAGCCATGAAATACGGTGAAAGAGTTACATCTAAAATGAAAACTAGTAGCGAAAGAGAACGCATAGAGTTAAATACGCACTGGGCATTATAATGGTCAATTTTTCTTGTTGTTTTGTTTACTTATTAAACAAATCCAAAACGTACACCATGTAATATACTATAGAGAGATGATTGACTGTTAACTTTTAATAAATCACTTGTCACGAAAACTATAAAAATATTAAAATCGACGCACGCAGTTGTAAGTACAGGCAGACCCTTTTATTAATGACCAGACGTCGTTTTTCTTTACTTAAATATTTGCGTATTTCCGAGAATATTTTTCGTGATGACAATTTAGACAAACAGCAAAATATTCTCCTAGAGAAACGAAAGCTTTCATAACGACAACTCTGTATTCCTTTACGCGCGATCGAAGTGGCGAACGGTGAGCTAGCTAGGAGTCGTTCTCTGAAAAATACAAATAACGTGACTCACTCCGTCAGGGCCGTGACGGGCGGACGCGTCTCGGTGTACGCGAAAACTTATCGGATACCCCAAGGAATTCCTTAGCATTCACTGATAAAATTATGAAAGGATCGCTATAGATGCTCGTGTGCATTGCGCATGCGGCCGATTTTAGTATTGTAGTAGAAGGGGTCATTCGTTATTTATAAGGACGACTTTGGCCGTTTACACCGATGATGACTGAACGCTTACAAGATATCTCGTGTTCGCCCTCCACCACTTTAAGTAAGATTTCGCCTAGTTTTCTTAAAAGTGGTTACTCACACTAAAACACATCATTATTCGACATAAATCAAATATATTTAATAAAGTAAAAAATAATTAATTAGATTTTGGAAAATGCATATTATAATTAAGTACAGGTAAGATTTCAAACTATCGTTTAACTTAAGGAAACAAATCAGTAAAAAACTACAAACGAATAATATTAATATTACACCCAATTACATTAGCTAAAATTAACAATAACAAGGCGTTAATATAAATGTAAAATATTTTCTTCGCACAAAATAGTTTTTAATTTCGTTTTAACGACCTGTTAATTTTGAAGAAAGCTACTAAATGTCCAAAACATTTAAAATGTTCAAATTAAATAAAGAATAAAAAAAAGTATATGTAAATGGTGTTATATATTAATTATTAAATGTTCATCACTGTACATTGCACGTACGAAATGACGTCATGCAGAGACTTTTTAACTACCTCTTCTCCTCTGGTGACGTAGTTCATCGATTGGAGTTGATTCTTTGATGTGACGTCACCGCAAAGGAATAAATGCAGTCCTCAGAGTGACAGTTCGGGTCGTTCGGTATTCATATAAAGCTGCGGTTGGAAAACCATTTTTTTGGAATACGGTCACTTATTATATTTTTAAACTATTAACCATAACAATGCTTCCGTATTTGTAATACTTTTGAGGTGATGGCGTATCGGGATGCACCAAAAATTATAACACCATCGGTCAACGGCTATGACCTTCGCTAAATAAATTATGAGATGATCCAATGGCTGTTGTCGGAAAAAAGTTATTACATTATTCGAATATATATAAATATAAGACATGTAATTTCTTATAACGAATATATGGATTATTTTATTGAAGTAATTTCAATATTGATTGTGGTAAAACCGTGATGTGGTCTCCTCAGCACGAAAATGGATCGGCTCCACCGAAGATACCGCACTTTTAAAGAATACAGACGTGAAGTAGCAGCTTCTGCTGCTGCGGTAAAGTCCGGTGAGAGAGATTTCCGGTGGCTGCACCTCCTTTATCAGATATCCCGTTCCTTCCTAAAAGGTCCGATGGCTCACTTCTCTTCCATCGAGATCCTGTTTCTTCTAAAAGGCTGGCAACACATTCGGCACTTCTGGAATTGCAATTGTCCATGGGCGGCGGTGCTCACCTCTCTTACCCACCCCTTTAAATTATATAAAAATTAAACACCTCATCTTATGATTTGGGTGTCAGTAGCGAGTTGACCTTTGCGCCCACTGGCTGGATGGCTGTCATCAGACCATAACATTATAAATACCGAACCGTCAATTAATCCTCAAACGGATGAAAATGTGTATAGGATGTTTAAAACGTATCTCTAATACTACTCTTCATAATATTATTGTAAATTAAGTGAACTAGGGTACTAGGTATTATGTATACCTAGTACTTTCACTGATTATTTCATTATATTTGGCAACTGAGAAAATTTCATATATACTACACGCTACATGCACAATAATACACGATATACATAAATTAATTAGTACATATACACGCTGTTAATATTTATTATTTTGTATTGTAAACTGTAAATTAATTCAAATGTGTGAAGAGATCTCATAGATTTACAGTTGAATGTTTTAACATAAAACATAAGAATGACGTATTCAGACGGGGTAGACAGTAGATAGAATTAGTAAAGTCATAACCAAAGGTCCGGTAGTCCGCTTACCTACTCAGCGTGACGATGGGAGCGAACCCGACGAAGAACGGTGCTAAAGGACAAGTTTGGCGATATACCCGTGTTTATCAATTTCTGAAGCATTTGTCTGAAACTACGATTCCACGAATGCACTTTTTAATGTCGAGATACCAAACGGTAACACTTCACCGCTAACGGATCGCTCGCCTATCACGTTATCAAAGTTTCCGGACGATTCTCAGTGTGTTGACAAATCGCCCGTGTTTTATATCAACACGTAGATAACTCACGTTTCGATCAAAGGGATTTAAATTTTATGACTGTATTAGAGCGGACAATACGGACGAAGTTGTAATCTAAGCCTTGTTTACCTATAAGCAGGTAACGAGGTATTCAAGAATATTGTAATCTATATGGTAAAAATATTCAGTCTATAGTGTGATGCGCCCTAACGTAAATAGGCATCGGTTAGAGACCCGCGAGGTGAAATTCTTTTAACGTGATTTCGATGAACATCTTATGTCGTGTTACCGGCGAAGACTCCAAAGAAAAATGCAACCAAAAAGAACCGTGTACTTTTGAAACCATACTCTTGAAGTTGTATAAGGTTGAAGGAGAAGTCGCAAAAGTCTCATCATCGCTGTCAATATAAATCTGACGACGACAAAAAACTATATGTTTAACGCTCGCTTCCCCCTCCACGATGGCGCCATAGGCCGCGTAGGTAAATATTGAAAATGAGGTGTTGAGTGGTTTCAGCTCAGTTTGAGGCGGCCTAGCGTCGAAACTACTCAAATAGCTTCGGATCGAAGAACATTCATGTTAAACAATAGGGTATTTTGCTGTAGTTCGGCATAAAAATCATCAATTTTCATATCAAAGGAATCTTAGCGGCGATCGAAACTGAAATTAAGCAAGACCAAAATAGCTTAATCCCGTCCGCGAGACCAAAACGACTTCCAAGAGCCGAAAGTTTGTCTGAATCGTATGGAGTGCAACAGACCAGAAAATGAAGACCTTCGAACCAGGTCCGCCGTAGACCGAGCGCCGACGGCGACAATCAACCTTCTCAACTTCACAACCTTCTACACGGGGTGCCACCGCTTCGGATGTGTCTTAAATATGGTTCCAATTTATGTGGATGATTTTAGAACGTAAGCGGTGTTAATATAAAGAACCCAATATATTTTCTGTATTTGTCTGATCTAAGATTATCATTTCGCAGAGATTCACCGAATTCACGATGCAGTAAAACCTATGTAATAGTCTCGACCTCACCACCCACCCCGATTTTTGCTATAGAAATATCGATATGCCCTTCTATGTCATTCAATCTCTTTGGTTCCAACATACAAGGTGATGTCTAAAAAATAGAAGAATGTTTACGTTGTCGTCCTTCTAAAATGGTCGGCAAATAGTTTCTATGTATATGAGTAGAGTGGTATCGAGCGGATGTATCAACGCATAAGGCACTTTAACCGGCAGATATCCGGTTCTAATACTAACCACCGATTAAATAAAGACTTATCAACCAATCACCTTTACTTTTCAGATTGTGACGTATTAAAATTTTAGAATTGAATTTATGTTTAATATGACAGGTTATGGTATTTGACAGGCTTGATCAAAGACTATAGAATTTAAGAGCTTACGATTCTACAATCGATTTTGACTGAGATACCAAACTGTTTTATCATAAACACAACACTGTAATTTTAAGTCATCAGTGACTTACCTTTGGGTATTCTTATTTTATTATATTCAATGAATGTTAATATATATATATAGTATTTTCTATGAAACTGATAATGAACAGCCCACGCCATTTCCCTGTTTGGCTGTCATGTTCCTCACTGAGACGTCCACCCTGCTACTGTGTCTATAGGTTTTACAAATACCCGTGTTTCTTCTTCATTTCCAGGTTCACACGTATCAATATGGATCAATCGAATGAAATGTAAACACATACGATTTAGCGATATTATATAATACGTAGTGCATTTATTGATGACTTCACCTGTGTGGACATAATAACAACGATGTTGCGTTATAGTTAAACGTTACGTCTCTTGATAAAGTGTTTTAGATTCACAAACGCGATTGGATTTTTAAAAATATCTTTATATATTAGTACTCGACTCATTTAAATTTTGGAGTTTTACAAACTCCTCGTTTTATATAAAGGACTGTTTGTGAAGGTTTCAATATATATATATATATATATATATATACATTTCTAAATGGTAGTTTTATTTTTTTTTAAATGAAAATTAACCATTCCTCTGTCCTTATCATCTTCGAAAATGCAGAACTAAAGCTATCAGAAAGATAAACAAAATAAATCTTAACTTATAAATTACAGAAACATAGAAGTTTATGATCTTAAGAAGTAGATCTCCCAACATTATGCATTATAAGAGTTACATTTGTAGTTGATTTAGTTGCCCCGAAAAAAATTATCGAGTCATGCTAGGCCTGCTGTTGAGGGACACTTCTCTAGAGCGTCATGCTGGGCTCACCGGTCACAGTCTGGCGACCCTTGGCTTAGATCATCAACACCGTTCATCAAATGTGCCGTTCATTCATTTCACTCGTCGCTTTAATACAATTACTCACATAGGCGATGTTTTATGCATGACTAACCGAGACTCGTATGCGAGCTATGAACATTCATCCAATCAGATTACACGAATGACTTAGACTCAAATAATCTTGAGCTATAAATTCAACCAATTTTTATTATAACTCTTGTAGGTGGCTATGTCTCGTTGTGTCAGGATCTATCAGCCCACACCCTCTCACATTCTTTTTCATTCAATTCAGTTCACAACTTCTTTCTTTCAGTGCAATGCGAAAGCCCTTCGCGGTAGCTCGATGAGGGTTAGGGACTGCCAATGATCGTCGTCACCACCGTGGTCACGAGTCCGTGACGATGGCTTGACGTGCTCTCGGAGGTACGACTCGATTCGCCTTAAATCAATTTATAATTAATCAATTCGCCCTTAGTCTCAATCTTACCCTGTAACTTCCTTTAGCAAGTGGGCGATTAAACAATGAATTGGCACCGCTCTCTACAACAACACGTGTAAATATCTATGACGTGCACATAATACAATAATTCAAACCCTCTTTACCATATAACACACAGGAGACAACGTGGTCATCGCCCTAGGATACGCACAGACAGGCGTAAGAAACCTATCTACTCGACCTCTGTTGGTTTAACGACATCTCGTTTCCTTTTCGGTCGATTGAAGAACAGTACTGCGGAATGATAAAAATGCATATCGATTATATACGTAGGATTAGTCTATCGACAATAAATGATAAATAAATGTTTCGGTTTACCACTCACTCAGCTTTATTACTATGTTTGCCTGTTCATACGTCAGTCTATGGTACCCGTGAAAGTACTATAAAGGGGTCGTCGTCGAAGCGTGACACGTGGACGTGGTGAGGTTTGAGACTAACTTCCTCTACCCTAAATCACGTGTCGTTTTTTGTAATTTCTAGTAAAGTTACAAGAAAAAAAACACATTAGCATGTGTTAGGTAATTAGGTAAGAATATTATCTGGCGGGCGGGGAGGAAAATCATTGCCTGGCAACGGCGAGTAACCGAAAAAACAAATACACGTGTTATTTTACTACACCCCCTTCCGTCTGTGATATCTCTCTACATTCTCCTCCATTCTGTGATATTTCTTGATTTTTTAACGAACCTCCTTCCCCGTTTCGAACCTCATCTGGCGAAACTATGAGCTGTCAGTGCGCGCGCCTGTGAAGTAAGTGTAATGAAAACGTTATACTAAAACGCACTTACTTTCGTTCAGCAGAGACAGTTTCCGAAAATAGAATTTAGCAATCAGTTGCGTTTATCTTGGTTTCTCTGAATGATATGACTAGTGGGTCAACTTCGTTTCGGAACGTGGTGCTCATGGACCCTCGTACTGCTTTCAGATGGCATATGTATATCGACAGCTCTATCATTTGTCACGACCATCACAATGATTTGGAATGATCAGGCCAGCAACGAAAAAATATTCTTTATTGATTCCAATGGTTTCCTACGATAAATAGTATCTTGCATAGACTGTTTTATGGTTCATCTTCTTTTATTGTCAGTTTTTTGAAGTGAAAACATCTTTAGGCGCGTTGAGCACGTTGAGCATTTTAAGGTGGAGGAAAAACCATTGAACTCGAGACACCGACACCGACACCGTTATTCTTTACTAAAACCAGGATGTTAAATTCGACCGGGTGGTAGTTGTGTGATTTCGGGTTCTAAATACGCTGCATTCTTCAGATAAAATTGGGAAGATTTGATGATTTGCCAATGATTTTGAGTGGGGATTTCGACATCAACTTTGCAGATGATAAAATCTAACATCAATTGAATTTTTAAATAGAGAATTTGATTTAACGATTATCAATGATTGCAATTTTAGCACAATGAGTATAAAACTACAATTGATGCAATATTTACAAGATATTTAAATAGATTTGAATCAAAATTGTTTGTTTCTATTTTAATTACCACAAAACCTATAGTTTTATTTTGGAATATTGATAATAATGATGATGATCGAAGAGTTGTTGAAATTGTGGATGAAAATTCATAAGATTTATTTTTTATTTATTTATTATTAAGTTAAATTTCATATTTCATGTAATTGTAAATTTAAGTTTTAAACAATAGATTGCAATTTAAGTATATAAAATTATATGCATTATTTTTCGTGTACAATAGCGCAAAATTGCAATATAATTTTTGTAGCAGTACTTTATAATAATGAATAAAAAAACACCACTTAAAAGTATTTCCTGCACAATAAAATATTTCCTAACAATTCAAAAAATACCCACGTAATCGTTCAAGTTTTCACTTTTGTTGGTACTCCCGGAGTGCCACTGTTTATAACCTTGATTACTACAATAGATTACCAGGGTACTTGCTACTTCGGTGTTCCTTAATACTTGATTATTAGGGTAGCGATAGTCTAATGCTCCAATGCTCGTAACCAACTAGACTTTAAGGAGCAGATAGGAGCGCCCAGCCTTTACTAAGGCTGGGCGGGTTTTACTAGCGGGTAGACCTACTGGTCTACCCGCTACTGCGGCATCTCTTTATTTCAGATTTGTATCTTCAGCCCACAATGCTGGCCCAGTGCGGTTTGGGAGCTGCTAACCACCGTTATCGCCAACGGGTTAATAACGTCCCAAACCGACGGCTTAACGTATTCTTCAAGCCACGGAGCGAACGGTTCGATTGAATTAAAAACTCATTAGTCGATTCGCTCCTGGTGAGGACTGTTGGTTTTTTAACTTCCCATTAAAAAAATGAAAATTTTCAATTTTACCATAATGTGTGTGTCTTTGTATGTGTTTGTGTGTGGGCGCATGCGCGTGTCGCGTGTGCGCATGCGCGTGTCGCGTGTGCGTGTGTATGGATGTGTGGGTGTGTGCTGTGGTGTGCGTGTGTATGTTGGTGTATGTATGTGTATGTGTAAACCTCTCATAACTTTTGAGCGGCTTAACCGATTGGAATCAAACAAGTGGCGTTCCAAAGTGTTTCACCAAACTTTGATTTCCTTTAAATTGGAACCGATTCGGAACGATATATTTTGAGAAATCTCAAAAATTAAAAGTTCAAGAACTTTTACATAGCTTTACGGCTATGCTGATAAATTCAAAACCTATATACCTCTCGACATCAAAAACCACGTCGATTGCCTCAGTGTAGTCAAAATCGGTTGCTTCGTTCGTGATGAAATATCGTTAACAGCTTTTGAAAAATTGGGATTTTAAATACCTCGAAATTTGTCTGATGAAAGTTAGCGGAAATTGCTGAGAGATGACATGTAAGATGAACCATTTTAGTAATTATTTTAATACCTGGAACTATAGATTTAGGTGTAGCACATATCTAGACGTCACGCTAGAGTTGTTCAAAAATTTGTGTATTCGTGCACGCGCGTATACCGTCGAATACATACAATACACAATACACTCGTGCATTGTGCATACTTATCATCCGTTCTGACTGAAATTTGCATGCTCACGCGCTATTCATTACAATAACACATTGCAAATATACCGGTGAATGTATTATTCCAACCCGATATTTTTGGAGACGGTGTTTATCGTATGTCGTAAGCGTCGACGAGTGGAAGCCGGTGAAAACAAACCGGTCACAGCGCAAAAGGTATTCTTTATAGCCATATTTTTGTCATGCGACACGGGAAAAAATTATTTTACGAATTGCAATGTATGATTGTATAAACAAAAAAGTTCTGTGTTGATCGCTCTCATAAAACGAATTTGGCTGTTAAATATATAAAGTGTTTTCAAGCGAATTTGTGTAATAACATATCAATAAATTGTGTTTCTAAAATTTACGGTATAGTGTATTTATAAATATTTTGAAAGTGGTGAGACAAACACGCCAGTGGCAAATACAATCTTTCATTGCATGCAACCGTTTGTATGACGTCATCGGACAAAGTCATATTGAGATTACAATCTGAGGACCGGCGGCCTATCACGACTGCATGGGACATTATGAATACTTCATACAGGTTTCATCTCGCTTCGTAACAGAACGTTTCCAGTATTTATTTGCTGATACAAATGCACTAAGGTGAGCATCATATACCCAAATCTGTATTTTTAGTGTATTACTAACAGGGGCCGATCGAGGTCACGGGTACCGTGACTAAACTATATAAGGTTGACATGACTTTGTGTGACGTAGTATATATTAAAAATGTTACAGTGGAATCAATAACTCGAATGTCAAGAAATGCAAAAAATTCGAGTTAACGAGTTTTCGACTTAACAAGAACTTCGAGATACAATATGACTGCGTCGACAAAGGAACAAACGTAACGTTCACAGCTGTGTTACTTGAAAGTTTCATGAATGTATTCATTCATTCATTGCACGTGTACAAGACAAAAGCAATAGATTAGAAGCCCCGAACCCGAACATTCATTTTGGAATTTATTGCTATTATTTCGAGGGAATTCCAAGTAAGAAGTCATTATATTTTACCAATTTCGACTTACGGAGTCTCCTTTGAAATTCGAGTTATAGAGTATAAATATGTACCTATTATCAATACTTCGTAGGGAAATAACATTTGTTCGAGTTACAAAGTCTAAAATAATTCGAGATACCGCGGTAATATTGGTTCATCGGAAGGAATGGCGCAAACTTACAGGTTTCGACTTAAGAGGTTCAGTTATTGAGATTCCACTGTATGTATAGAGCAGTTACTCGACTGCTTTGCTGAGCGCAAAACTAACACACAGTATTGTATTTGTATGATTCGGACGTGCAGGCGGTTTCGCTCGCTTGTGTATAGAATGAGTCCTTCGTTTCTAATATTAGCCGTTCTCGCTGTCAACTCTGGTTCGAATATTATCTCCGATACCGGTCCATATTCCGATAAAGTTTTGATTCCAATTTGGCCCTTCTGGCCTAGATGTTAATAATGTCCCAATTGTAATCGGCAGCGTATGACAAACGTCCATACCACTACTGCATTTTCAACAGACACGATCGTTAACAACGTGAAATTTATTAAACTAAAAAAAGAGTTTATAATAATAGGAATTTGAACCAGAGTTAAGGCGACTTTGACTGACGAAACATTACCAACCTAACCATGAGCTATATTAACTTTCTGTTAAAATTGCAAAAATAACAAATATTGAAAATAACACAACCGAAAGATAATTTAAGATGCACAATTATATGCGCCGTTGAGAAAAAGAACAAATGACACTTTATGCAAATTTAACTAAATTCACTTAGTTTAGTTTCATCATATCATCGAATGGCTTTGAAAATATGAAAACTAATTATTATTTTTCATGCATATTTCAATTAATTATTCTGCTATTCGGGACGAGACAAATTCAAAAAATCAAGATCATAAAAACCTGTGCAGCCGTTCTTGAGAGTTATATGATGTAACTGACACGACTTTTTATAAATATTCATACAAATATATTTTTAATTGTCTATTCTTGGAGGTTGCCAATTCGACACATACGATTGGACGGAGAGGCGTAGACCACTACGACCACGTCAACAGAACACCGCTGCCGTTTGAACGCTAATAATTTATGAAGTGTAATAAACCGCGGCACAAAAATTAATGAAGAGATTTTAAAAGAGTTGGATGTGCGTAGATTTCGGAACAACGAGTTAGAAAAATATTATATTGGAATCGTGTGTTTCTTACAGCGAAGAAGTGCACAGTGAGTTCAATCTAGTGACTAGCGAGCTGGTGAAGAATACGAGCTGTGGTAGTTCATCGGTCAGGAGCGTCGGCTCGGGCAGAAGGTACCGGTTTCGGTATTCGAAACACAGGCGAGGCCCTCAATCCGATATGAAGAAGTTTGTGGGGTCATGCTTTATAGTGAAGTGATTACTGACACAACTTGAAAATAAAACTTCCCCAGTTCTAAGCATTCTTTTGCGAGCTCTCGGGTATCGGCTTTGCTTAATTCACTGATATTTCTTTGAATAGTAAAATATATTTTTATTTAAAATATAATTACATTCATTATTTATATGTTTATACTTAATTAACATTTAATAGTTAAATTTTATTTTAATATTTGTTTATATTCAACTACTTTGAAAATTTAGTAGTTAATTTTTAATATTACTAAAAATAATTTTTAATTAATTAATATAAAAAATATATAGTTATTATTACTATAGACGCTTCACACAACATCTCTTTACTTTCATATACGGAAAGTGCTTGGATATATGTGTGTCCTCTGAATTTTTGAGATGTAAAACCAATACTTTGGAACTGCTATCGAGATGAGGACCATGGAAAGAATAAGAAGAAAACAAATGCAAAAGAAAGAAGAACACCTACACAGAGAGGAGAACACCGAGAAGAAGAAGACGAAAAAGCATAGCTGTCGTCGACAGCAATTCGTTTGATGAGATAGAATGTTAATTTTTGATAACAATGTATTGTAAATAACGAAATATTTTGAAAAGTTTAGTAAATGTTATTTTAATTCGTGATAAAATATTTCTTTTTGTAATTAAATTACACCTTTACAGCAAAAGTATCTAAATTAAACATTTATTACTTTCCGAGTAATTAAAAAAAATAAATATATCAATATTTCAACAACTTGTGATTTTTTAAAGCTATTACTGTCATCCTTGCTTCTAGCCACTACCTCGATTAATCTTGATAATAGGCAAAAAAGTAAACAGATATTTTTTATAAATTTAGAACTTTTAAGTATTTTTGTAACACTTATCATTTCCCAAATTAAAGAAAAAGTTTTTTTCTTTTGATCTTATCTCACTATGGGGATGGTTTTAAAATCATTGACAGTTCGTTTTACATCTTTCAAAGTAACATATCAACAAAAATTCAAGTGTTTATCTCAATTTCGATTTACAGGCCAATCTTCTTGGACCGTTTGCGACAATCTTTGTGATTATAGTGCCTATATTAAGTATTAATTATTAATGTGAAAATTTATAAAAGACAAATGTAATAAAAATACTTTTGGTAACATTATAAAACAAGTGTTAAAGGTTCATATATAACTGACTCGGATAAAATTTTACATTTTCATCGCTAAATAAAAACAAATCAACAAACTAAACATGATCTGCGCCTGAATAATGTGAATTTTAAGTACCATAATAAAAATTTAATCAAAAAATATATAATTTCGTCATATCAAAATTAAAAGCTGATCAATAGAATTTCATTTCATTATTAAAATCTTTATTATATTATAATTAATAAAATATTTTTCACATTTCTCACTATGGCGATATGGTGACAAAATACCATATGTGTTTTGTCTACCGCTATACCATAGTAGAATTCTAGGAACAAAATTTTTACCCTTTAACTTGATAAATCAAACAGCAACTGGGATTTAATATAAGTCAGTGCTTCGTCGTCAACTGGAATAACTAACCATTACTGAATTTTATGTATTGAATCTGTGTACGTATATAGGTATTTACATAAAATATTTGAATTGATCCAAGACTCTCACAAATACGAAAGGTCGAAGTATATCAAAGAAATAAATTATAAAGAATATTTATTTATGATTAATCATTTTGGTGATATTTATCATAAGTTTACTCAACCATATGCAAAGGTTAGGTTAGATTTTTGGTGTCTTGTACTAATTTGAATACGGTTGGTTGATGATCGTTCTTGTGAATAGAACTCAGAAAAAAACATTCATTATTTATCGACATATTAAAACTACTATGTAACGTGACATACAAAGAAAAAGCTTGTTTATATTTTGTGTATAAATATATATATCATAATCAGGGAATCAATTTGAACGTAAATTTTTTTTTCGTTTGATTATAATAAAACTTTAACATTCTTTTATTTTAACATGAGCCTTGAACGGGCCGCGCCGCCCCTGTGTGCGAAGTGTGCGGCGCACACAGGCGCCGAGACAATAGGGCGCCGCTATCCTAATTATTTTTTTATTTACCTTACAACAACATATTTCTTTGTAGTGGAGCATTAAATGAAGTTTTAAATGCTACTTTGATCCACTAAGAAAATCCGATTAAACAAATTAAACAGTATAATTTTTCCGCGTGATCTTCGGGGCGAAAATTTTCCGAGTATTGTTACGAAAATCATTTACGAAACGGTGAAAAGTATCACAAAGAGTGGCTGCTTATTCAGTGTCCAAAATGCTGTTTATTGCTTCTGTTGCAAGCTATTTAAATCGAAACATAAATATAAATTCTGCGTGGGAGTTAGTGATTCGCAACATCTAGCTTTGTATTGCAGCGGTCATGAGAAAAGTTCTGCTCATTTCAATAATTATAAAAAATGGACAGATTTGTGTCACACTCTTAAAAATATAAACACTATTGATAGTATACAACAAAAACTTTTAGAGGTTGAAAAGCAGCGCTGGTACGATGTAATCAAAAGAATAATATATGTGGTCCAATATCTAAGTACACGAAATATGGCCTTTCGTGGTCAAAGCAAAACATTGATCGTAACAATGGTAATTTTTAAAATTCATTGAAATGTTAGGAAAATTCGATCTTTCAATGACTGAACGCATACGACGCGTAACGAATGATTCGGGTTTCAAAATATGCCGACTTATCTTAGAGATAAGATCCAAAATGAAATCATTTACATACTGGTAACCAAATTCAACAATTTATTTTAAATTTATGTAAAATTAATAAATATTTTTCACAAATACTGGATTGTACTTCTGACGTTCCACACGTAGAGCAAATTAGTATTTTAATAAGATTTGTCAATTTTAACACAGAAGCTATAAAATTAGAAATAGAGCATTTCCTAGCCTTCTGTCCAATTATCTATACAACTGGCGCTGGCTTAATGTCATTATAATAGAATAACTAGACAAAATTAATTTGGACATAAACAACTTAAGGGGACAGGGCTATGATAATGGATCAAATATGCGCGGTAAGAATAATGGTCTGCAAAAGATTGCTGGATCTAAGTCCCCGCTTTCTGTGTACCGTGCGCTAGCCACAGTTTAAATTTGATAATAAACGACGCTGCCAATCTCAACCATCATACAACTGGATTTTATAGTATTGTGCAATAATTATATAAATATTTTCGTCCTCTACCAAAAGATGGGACTTATTAAAAAATATGTCATAAATGTAACCATAAAACCATTGTCCGAAACAAGATGGTCAAGCAGAATAGATGCAATCAAACCACTGTTTACAAATTTACCAGAAATTTATGGTGCATTACAAGAAATATCAAATGGTGTATCATATGATCAGAAGGCAAAATATGACGCTAAATGTCTAGCAGAAAAAATATGCTCCTTATTCACTTGTTCACTAAATATATGGCATATAATATTGACAAAAATAAATTTTGTGAGCAAAATTCTGCAGTCCATCGATGTGAATATACAAATTGCTTTAGTTGCTTTAACGGAATTATAAAAGTTTTGATAAAATTAGACCCGACGCAATTTTCAAGAAATTGTAAATGATGCCATGAAAATTGCCGAAAAATTCAGATGTCGAGGCTGAATTTGAAACTTCCAGATCCAGACCCCTAAGACGTCGTAAGACTCAAAAGTTTTGATTATGAACACGAAGACCACACTATAAATGATGCGAAAATCGCTTTTATAATTAATGTATTTTTATATATTGGATTAAGCTTTATCCTCCGTAGACGAAAGATTAAATTTATTGAATAATCAAAATGACGTGTTTAATTTTTTTTAAACTAAGTGATGACCAAGAACAGTCAATTAAAAATTAGCTGTCACTTTTATCAGGAAAACTTACAGCAAATGATTGACATTAACACCGATGATTTGTGTGAAGAAATTATGTCATGTCAGTCTTTTTCAAAAATTAAATAATGATGTGGCGAAAATTCTCGAATTTATATATTTAAACAATTTGACAGCTGTATGCCCTAACATCACAATAGCATTACGAATTTCGCTAACTATGCCAGTTACCGTAGCAAGCGCGGAAAGGTCCTTTCTAAATTAAAACTAATAAAAATTACCTGCGTTCAACAATGAGTCAAAAAGATTAACAAATTTAGCAACAATATCCATAGAGGAAGCCATATTAGACCATATAGACATACACGAAACTGTTAAAGATTTCGCAAACAAAAAGCTAGAAGAGTGGAAATAATATAATTTAAATATGTTTATTACACATTTTAGACTATTGTTTAAATAAAGTATGTAAAAATTAATTCACGTTTTATTTTTCGCAGTAATTGGCAAGCGGAAACGAACTGGTTTTACCTATTTAGGAAAATATTATCTAATTATATAAAACTAGAGAACATTTATTTTGGTCAAAGTTAACAAATAAGTAATAAAAATTAGTTGAAATATTAAGATTCGTGGAAAAATAGGCGCTTCATAGGTTTCGCAACAGGCGCTGTGGGGGTCGGCGCGGCCCTGTGAGCGAAGCGCAACTAAAGAACACCGATGATGTCACCAGTGAATATTTTTCTGACCGTAAAGCATGCATGCCCGCCGGTGTCCCAGCCGAGGTACTCCACCGCCCTTTTAAGTTGACATTTTACAAATGATCACTTTAAAATAAAATTGTCGTTTTTTATCCCCGTTTGACGGTTTAGCCCGAAGCCCGTACGACCGCTAAAAGAGAACATGGAAAGCAAATTTTATTTTAAATGATTTTTGTTGAATGTCAGTCTAAGGAGGCGGTGGAGGTAACCCTAACCGGCGACGCCCGGCAGACTCGTTCATAAAAATGACAAGAGTTTCATGCAAAATTCATCTCTTATTCAGCCCCGTCGAGGGATACATTTTCAAAACATCTAATAGCATTATTAGAAATAACACTGTATAGAATGGAATATTTAACAGTATTTTTAATATTAAAACATTAAGATCGAATATTATGCGTCTCCAACTCCTAAAATGATCGGACACCTGGCAGAACATCAATACATCTTCCGTATTTTTTGAGTATTAATGGAAAATGCTACGACAGCTAGGTCTTCGCAAAATTGAAAACAAACTTAAGAATTTTACACGTAAAACGACCAGCTTCCTATATAAATTTTTCCTTCCGTCTACTCGAGAACCGAATTTCTAACAATCTATTTTTATTACTCGCCACCGGATTGAAGGAACGTATGTAACAAATTTCGAGTTTTCTAAGAACGTTGGTAGTACCGCGTATTTGACGTGTCAATCGGCCTGCTGGTCCAGGCCTTATTTGTATGGGGGTAAGTTGAAGAGGTAGATCTCTTTCAACTTACTCCATAGATGATGAATATTCTACATCAATTGGACGACGGAATACATCCCTCCGAATTCTTCAATCACAAAGCTTCGCCTCACTGTAACATCAAAACAAATACATTCACAAACCGGAATGTACAACGCACATGGTAATACTCACATCGCGATCGTCATCCGAACGGCGGTGGCGGCGGTCGCGAGGCTAGGGCCAGAAGGCTTGGTGAATTTTCAGATCACTCATTCGGTTCCTCATAGAGCAGAGCACGTCGGTCCCCGCGCTAACCTTCGATCTAGAAATCATGGAAGGTTTGGCCTCTGCAGAGTGATATGCGACAGGGGTTCATCGTATATATACCTAACACGACCGCAATACGAGGAAGTACTTCCCTTGTGACATAACAGTGTGGTGGCGCGTCGGCCGGAATGATAATCAGTGTGCATTGTATTGTATTACGTCGGCCCTAACACGAAGGTAGGCATTCATGTGAATTAGGGAATCGTTAGGGCAGCGGTTATTAATGAAAAAAGTTGTG